>JAOWBL010000018.1:18384664-18402878 GCA_028564865.1 Zenarchopterus dispar
TATATATATATATATATATATATATATATATATATATATATATATATATATATATATATATATATATATATATGGGCCAACAGGTGCATATGCATGGTTAAGAGTCTCTCTCTCTCTCCCTTCCTGTATGTGTTTAAAGCAGAAGATAGTTGTTAGGTTTTCTGTTTGTTCATTTTTCTGTAAATCCAAACACCACCAGGGCATTAACTGTGCAGAAAGGTTACTAGAAGAACTTTTTGTTACCTCCATCTAAATAATCACTTTTTAAGAGAAATGGGTATGACATATATGAAATTTGGTTTCATTTTGATGGGTTTGTATTTCACTTGGTTTATAGATTTGATCAACATGTTAAATTCACAATTGAGAAATGAAGCTAAAGAACTTTTCAGTGCAGAAACAGATTTCATGGATGGCTGTGATGAGGACTTATCATCCTCCACAGATGAGTACTGAGAACTCACTGTCCTGTCAAAGTGAAACGGCGTCTGACCACCCTAACATGTGTCTGTGAGTGCCACTACTGTGCAAAGGTCATATATTATCATTGCCCTCAAAGTTTTAACTAATATAGAGGAATATATTGAATCACACTACCTGCAATATTTATCATTATGTCTTACATTTCTCTGAAGTTGTTTGTATGACTGGTTAAACATTGGCTACTTCCTTTAGGCAATCCCTCTTTTGCTCAGCCTCTTAGGTAGATAAATAAGTCAAACTTCGGGTTAGAATATTCCTGTGACCAAAAACAATGTAAAAACAAAAACTTCCAGGGCAGATTGTTGGGTCTCACATATAGTCATATTACATCAACTACAGTGTAAAACTGTAATAAATTGATTTAGTAAACACTTTTTTATTGTGTATTTTCTTGCTTTAATGCACACTGAAGCTGGATTCTGAATTTATTGAAAATCTAAAATACACCATTCATGTAAACGGCAATGTTTGAACTGATCAAATCTGAACTCCAAAAAGTAAATCACTTTGATCGTCTGTCATTCAGAGTTTGATTTAAGAAAAAAACACAAGTATACACAGGAAGTGACATTTTCAGACTGATTAGAGCCAACATTAAGATTAGCCAGGAAAACATCAGATATTTCCCTGAACCTCCCTCACTGTGTGCTTGATGTCCCTCTGCCTGTTTCTTGTACCACTTCTTCTTACCCAGAAAGAACAATCTGAGACCTGGACACTGAATGACACTGAGGTACAAAAAATGCCAGATACTGCGTAACACAAGCCTGGAATTCCTGACACAGGGGCTTAAAGGTTATAGTTGACTACACTACGACTGTATTGTATTAATCCATCAAGACCTACATATATGTGTGCCTGTGTTCATGTTTAGAGGACCTCTAATCTTAAAGGATCAGCATTTATTGTACTCCTTATCCTAAAACACATCAGCATGGAGGAAAAGGACCCAAAGACTAATGCACGGTCAAATGTCTGCCTCTGTATATTTACTGAATACTCAATAAATGATAACAAAACGTGGCAATTAACAGTGTTGGAAAGGAAACAGAAAACATGAAGTGTGACCAGAGATTACAGATACAAAAGCACAATGATTGATTCTTCGTGATCACACTTTTATAAAGATAACCCCATTTTTAAATATGAAAACAAACAAAAGGTAAACATAAAGGTTTGTAAAGACTCAGTGGTAACACGTACAGGTCTTTAGAGAGGCAGTGCATCTTTGTTTAAAAGTGAGAAAATAAAGCCTATAAAAACACCTTGTACAACAGTGGTTTGCAAAAAACAATCATATTTATTGTTTCCAACAATTTTGCAGTCTTAAGATTTCTTTTCTGAATAATAAAGTTTGAAGTGTCATTTGTGGAAGTAGCTCATATTTTTTGCTTGACAAAGGTTTCCCAAAGTAACCCTTTACCCAATCAGCTAATCAGCTATTGATGAATTGATAGCTCTCGACCCAGCAAGGTTGGAGAGATCAGAGATTGTAGATGAAAAGCTTCTATTATTATTATACAGAAAGTTAAAAACCTTTAAAAAGCACTTTTGTAGTTATAGTTTGCAATCAGCTTAAGTTCTGCGCAACCTTAATTCCACACTTTCTTTGCAATTGTATTTTGGCTTCACTTTCCCATTCTGCCTGGCAGATGTGCAATTTCATCTGAAAGTTTCCTTCTGTGCAGCTTCTCTCTCTTCAGCAATGACTTTATGGTGATTGATGGGTTTAGTGTAGGTTCAAAAATAGCTCTGACATGAAACATGTCACAAGGAAGTTTTGGCATTTTCTTGTGTAACCAAGTCATTATTTTTTGAAAGACACATTGTTGCCTACTTTCTCAAATGTGTTTTTGAGGATCACAAGGCAAAAATGTGCACGTGCAAAATCCAAAACATGGCAAGTAATCAAAGAATAATAGACTAAAACAATTTACATGGTTCAATAAAACCATGAGTCAGGGAAAATTTGAATATTTCATACGGTAGTGAATGCTTTTGAACAGTGAAAACTGAAATTTTTAAGTGCTTTGAAATGTTTAAAAAGTTCCTGCAGGCATCAGTTATCATATTTTCCACCCATTCACTAGAAGTAGTCTGAATTGTTGAGGATTACACAGAAATGTGAATATCCAAATAATTTTTTAGCTCAGTAAATGTCATCAGCTCAAAACTCCTAATGGCAATTTAGTCCTAACAAGTCAAATGAAGGCCTAATGAGTTAATGACATTCTGAGATGTTACAAGTAGATGAGTGCCAAGATGATTGGACATGCTGCTGTTTTTTCTTTTTCTTAAGGCTATGAGAGACAGACAAGAAACACTCTCACTTTCATAATTTAGATTATCCACTGACCACTTCTTAATATCAGCTCTTAATATTAGGTAAATATAATCTTAGATTAAAAAAATAGATTAAAAAATAAATGAAAAAATAAACAGCACATGTAATATGTCACCTAGACCTTTTTAAATGAAAATAAACTAAAACAAGATGCAGAAGCAGTGGCCAAA
Source organism: Zenarchopterus dispar (assembly GCA_028564865.1). NCBI lineage: Eukaryota > Metazoa > Chordata > Actinopteri > Beloniformes > Zenarchopteridae > Zenarchopterus > Zenarchopterus dispar. The sequence continues at coordinate 18,387,662 of JAOWBL010000018.1, forward strand.
ACTCTAAGTACATGCTTACAGCTTTCATACAAGTTTAAATGGTAAGTAGCAGGAAAGAGGTGGTAATCAAATTCATGTGGTAAACTGATCATTAGCAAGTATAAACACCTCTATAAAAGCACATATTTTGGCACTTTGCTGGTCTGGAATATTTGTGTTAAAACAATACCAAGAAGGAAAGACATCAGCTGTTATCTTTGAGAAGCAATAGTTACTGGTTAGCAACCTGGAAATGGTTATAAGAATGTTTCCAAACAAGTCCATCATTCTATAGCGAGAAATTTTATTCATGAGGGGAAAGCATTCAACACAGTTGCTGATTGTGTCAGCAGAGGACGCCCAAAAAACACTTACCCCCTAAGTTCAGGCTCTCAAGAGCTACAGCCCTACATGCTAACTGAGATCTGAGTTTCAGTTGGCATGTACCTGCAGCTGATGATGTTCACAGTGCTTACAGAATCAGGGAGTCGTTCTGACAGGGAGCTAAACTAAATACTACTCAGACTGAGGGCCATAGAGGATCCTCAGTCCCACCAAACGACTGCCACCGTTCCAGCTGCTGTAAACAGCTGCCGATCTAGTCAATGAGGATGGTCTCACGAGAAGCACTGAGGCTCAGTTGAGAAGCATCGCAGAAGTAAATCTTTGCTCTGCTCTGCTAAAGAGACACGCCAAGTCTATTTTGGCACTTAACCGCACCAGTGTCAATTTCCACACAGCAGACTGAGCTGGCAGGAAGTCAGGCACAAGAACAGCATAGAGAATCCGGTGAAATATAAATCACCACATACAGGCTCTGACTTGTATATCGACATTATGATGACCGGTGGGGGCTGTGGGCAAACAGTTCAGAGGATTTTAGAAGAGATTTCAACCACATCCATGGAGAGGTTCATTTTAGACGTTGAAAAGCAAGCAATTCATTTGACACCGATTGTTCATCTTTTATGTATAATTCTAAAGAAGACAAGACATGATGGGACCTCAAAGCTACTGAAAACCACCAGTGAAGCTGGACAGCAGCCCTTCTGCTTTCTGTGAGACCCAGTCCTAATAAATGTTGCAGCAGTTTAAGTAAACATTTGCAAAAGGAAAATTAAAAAAAAGCTTGATCTGTTTGTTAACATGAGTATTCTGTAGAAAAGTAAAATTTAGCCACAAAGTGAAGCCCCTCTGTAGCAAAATTCACAATGGTCTGTTCAGAATAGGTCTTGTACATTTATGTGCCACAAAATTCCTCTACAATGATGTGAAAAACTGATAGCATACAGAAAATGGCTGCTTCAGATAAAGGCTGACAAGTAATGTTTGAGGTAAAGGTAGATCCAGTCATGTTTAGTAATCAGTTGTTCCACACTTTGCATCTGCATTTGGCTTGTTTTATGTAAAATTCACAGCAGCTCAATAAAATATGTCATGTGCTGTTGTTAATCTGAGATTGTAATTACCTAATTTTTAGACTTTTTGTTTTAAGACAAGGATCATATTATTTTTTCTGTTTATATAAAATCATTTTAAAAATCATGTTTAAACACTACTTCCTTTATTACATTACTATACAGAATTTATCATGCGTTGTCCAAGCAGTTACACATAATTGATCATCTTTAAGAATAAACACAATATAACATTTCTGATAATACTAGAGAACATCTTTCTTCTCCGTGCCCCAAGCCTTCAATGCACCAGCACAGTTTTTGCTTTGATACTTTGCTGTCCAGCCCTTGGAGCTTTTCACTCCTCTGAGGTCCTGCCTTCTGTTCACTGGTACTGTTTGTTTCCCACTCCAGGCTCAACCACGAGCTGCCAACTGCTCCTCCCTCCCTGCCTCCCTCCCTCCCTCCTTCCTCCGTCAGTCTCCTGCAGTAGCTTCCTATGCTGGACGAGGGCCCAGTGCTTCCAAGCTTAAATAATGTGTGCTTCTCTCTTCCATCCATGCTTCTGAAAGGGGAGCAGACTCTTCACCTGGAGACCAAAGAGTCTTTTCAGTGTGTTCCATTCAGGCAAATGGGAGCCTCGTCTGCTGTTTTATTTACCATTTCCCTGAATTATTCAAGACAATTTAGCTGTGCTTCAGTCAGTTGGAAAAAATGACAAGTTGTATTATGAGCCAGGATGCCCTTAAAAACCTGATAAATAATACACTGTAAGAGGAATTAATCTCCTCAAATAAACATGTGTGTGATTCATGTGGAGCATGCACTGTGGGCCAGAAAATCAAACACGTCTCACATTGGCTGTCCTCTTTGTCATATCTTTGTGAGGGAGCTCAGCCCGAGGAGAAGCATTGTTTGTTAAGAGTGAAAACTAATAGGCATGCGTAGGACAGCAGATCAAGCTGCAAGCTAAAAATAAAAAAATAAAAAAATTTCAACTTGGCGTGTTTTGTCTCTCTTTGTGCGACCACCATTCTAATTAATATTATATAAAGTAAACATTCTTACAGAGGGAGCTCATTGTTTTGGATTCATCAGCTTGGTACAGGCAGCTCTCAGTAAGAAATACATGCAGTGGGATCAGATGCATAATTCAGCCTCCTTCATTTTATTATTGCAGGTAAAATATGAATTCTTTATTATGAGCCCTGCGGCTCTGAGACACAAGTCTCCTCCCCAAATATCTAAAAGGCACTGCATCGTCCCATTTCCTTAAAACTTGTCTCCAAGGGAAGCTGTTAAAGAGACAACGCTCTCTCCATCTGTCACTCAGAGCGAGCGGAGCAGGAGAATTCCTCCGCGGTGATTGCGCCTTGATAAATATGTCATCAGCTGTCCATCCTTTCCTTCCCAGCCATCCAATTTATTTTGCTTGTAATTGATTACTTGCTCTTCTGCACCATGTGAGATTCATATTACAGTTTGGGATTTTTCCGAGCATGCTATTAAACCCCTATTCACTTTGCACAAACTCAGAGCTGTGACTGAAAAACAAATTCTTGGAAGCGGAAGTAGTGCTGACCTCATTTCCTCACTTCACCAGTCAAGTTTTACACCTCTGCCTCCACCATCAACACGAATGCCAAATGCAGCTCCGTCATCTTATCAGCAAGTCGTTCTCTCCGGCACCTATTTCTCAAGCAAAGCCTGAGCTCACACTGCAATTGAAGGCTGAATGGTTCTGCTTGTTAGTGTGGAGCAAACACACCGGCTTCTATAAATAGACCTGTAGTCAACCCTGGAGCTTCATGGGTCGGTGATTGCTTCTATCGATCTTTTGAAATTACAGGGAATAAAAACATTTTGCCAGACAAGACAAGTTTCTGTGCATAGCTCGGAGTTGTCTCTAGAACATCAGTGCCATTTATCTTGATTTAAACCCCCTCGTTCAGATTAATTAAAATGAATTAAATTCAACTGAATAGCATTTTATGAGTCCCCAGAGTCAAATTACGTTGTTGCCTTATAAATCACTGCAAAAACGTACAATAACAATAAAATAACATTAACTGAAAACAGCTGAAAAAGTTTGAAGTGTGCAGAAAAAGAATGAGAAATGTGTTTGAAATTTCCTGAAATTGCCATGGGTGCATTCAGGGTGTTCTGCTTGTAGCACAGATTAAGTCTCTTGGTAAAAATTATGAATAGTAACAGAAACTATCTGTGACAGATGAGTTTGACAACAAGCCTGAACTGGACAACACTCAGGTACTGAGTGTTTCATGTGACAATGTAGTAACAAAAACCGTGCACTCATGGGTTCGCACATCAACACGTTGATGGGCGTCACAGATGGTGCAGTCCCATAGCAACATGGTCTGCATTGCTTCCTGCTTCACCTGTCTTTTTGCCAAAACTGAGACTTCAAACAAAGGAAAGAAAAACACACACCAGAAACCTTAATTAGGAACATCTGTTTCTGGGATGGAGATGCAGTGGATGTGGTTAACTCCAAACCCTATCAGTACAGAGTAGACAAATATGGTGCAGCTCTTGCATTTGTTGAACAAGAAACATTGCAGCAATCACAGTGAAGATCAGGGCTCAAGCAGGTTGCAGACATGCACACTTTAGCATTTGCTGAGAATGCTGATAAGTACTTGAAAACAATATACACTTTTGGTTTAGAAAATACTTTTGAGTAAAATATATTTTCACAACTCTGTCTGAAAAGTATTTTTAATAGTGATGGTTTTGACATCAAGTGGCAACCACTGTCATCGCACACTCAGCATTGACAACTGAAGGCGTATTAATATTAAACACAGAAGAAGGAAAAATTAGTTCTGAAAAGAATTTAAAAAGCAAAAGTTAATGTCCTTCAAACCACTACACTTGGCTGCAATGCAATGATGAGTGGTATCATCACATCAGGAGAAACCATTACTCTGGCTGGCTGCAGTGTGTTGATGTGTCAACACCAGAACACTTTATGTGACAACTGTGCCACTTCCTGGATGTGTGGGGGCAATGAAACGATATGGTTAGGATTAGAAATCAAATTCACTTCTTTAATACTGAAGAAAGATCAAGTTTAGGGCTAAAATACATTTTCTATGAATAGAAGCTATTAAATTCACATGCATTTGACTTTTGTGATTGGCATCTTCTTGAAATGGAGTTTTGGTTGTTACTAAAAAGAAAACTGACTTACTAGAAGAAAATTTACTTGTTAATTTTCTGCTCTGCTAGTATTAATTGGAGTACTGCTGTGTTGGAGCCTAACTCATCCTTCATCTGAGTTAGGCTCCAACACCAACAAGGTGAGATGTTGACAGATCAACAACTGCAGCAAATTTTTTATTGATCAAAATAAACTACAAAGCTTTATTATAAAATAAACAAAGACTGAATGTGTTTTTGGTTTATCCAGTATTTATCCACTTCTCCTGTGTTTTAGTCAACAATAACTTGTTTCAGTCACAGCATATCTGCAGCATAACCCACAAAGATACTAGTAAATGACCTTAGAGCCATAGTTTAATTATTTACTGATAGTTCCTTCAAATATGCCACACTGAAGAGTGAGCTGATGGTGATGAGAGGGCCAGTTGCAAGAAAGAAAAAAAAAACATTCAGTCCAATCAAAGGGGAAGGGATTAGGTAACATAATCAGACCCCCCCACCCAGAAAAGAAAATGCTGAACTGGTAAAAAGAACAAAGCAGGATTCGGTGGTGCTTTGTGTCTGGGAGTAATAGGATTGGCTGCTCTGCATATATCAAAGTAATCTGAGGACAAAGACAAATATGATTGATGCAACCATCTCAGGGTTTTTTCAGGTTAGGGAAAAGCTCCTTTTGCTAAAAAGTATGGACATGAGCTACATGGTGCGTTTCTTTCATTAATTCTCCCTTTTACGGCTTCCAAGCATTCCACTGAAAAAGATACACCTAAGGTTTTCACGGCTGAAAAACTAAAAAACAGGGATGTATTTTCAGATTTCTACATCAATGGCAAAACAACTACCTCAAGGCCTTATCAGAGTGGACTCAAAAGACGCAACATATCTGATAAACCTGTTTGAAGTTCAATAAGAAATAATAAGTTGATGCTATTAGAAACGAGTGAGAGAAAAATAGTGAGCTATGAAACCATCAGGTGGCTGTGATAGCAGTTTCTGTCCAGTACTGCTGAGGTACTCATTCTTTCTTTTCCCCTCACGCTGTTGTTTTTTTTTTTTACCACTCCGCAGATTCATGAGACCATCTGCTTCAAAAGTCACTTGTTTTTTCCCCCTCTCCCTTCTATTTGTGCAGGTATCTTTATCCCTTGTACTGATACTCCCCCTGTACATCAGCATTTGTTGGTGGAGACTTCTTGGCTGCTGGACTCAAGAATGACTGAATACAGGCCAGATCCACCTGCCAGCAGATAGCAGTCAAAAAGGGACAAACTTTGATTTAAAGTTTGAAATTATAAAAATTCTCAAGGTGTTTACCTCAACACTGCCAATAAACACCATATGTTACTTCTGTGTACTGGAGAGAGAGCCAGCTTTAAAAATGATTTAAAAAAAAAAAAAACTTTTAAAGAAGAGACTGGAATCTGAAGTTGTGCAGTGAGGCTCCCGTACCACAACATGTCACAAAAGGGGAATTATTTGAAACTAAGAATAAAAAAGTCTCTTTTTTTTTTTTTGCATTTGGTAGGGAGGGCAAGTATATCATCTTGTGGCCCTGTTTCAGAGCCTGGGGTTTAACTTAGGTGGCTATTGTATTTTAATGAGATGTTAATAGCTCAGAGAGCAGCTGAGCATTAACATCATCCAAAGGTCACACACCGTTTACAGGGAAGAATGCTTCAAGGCTGCTTAGGTTAAGAGGCAGGATGGAGACAAAGATGGAAGACAAAGTGGCTGCTGATAAAAGCATGGGGGGCGGAGGAGACTGCTACCTGATGGTTACCATTATGATCGGAAATAAAATGCACCTTAATGAGCTACATTTTGCTACCAACTTGGAAAAAAAAAAACAACAAACAAGCATGAAAACAATGAAAATGTTGGTTCAGGTATGATCTCTGTTTCATTTTAATGCACTTTCCGAACCAGAACATTTCTTGCAGTAAACACGGAGCACAATGCAAAGGCTGTTTATCCAGATGAAAACAGATGATGTACCTGCTTTTGCTGCAGGCATTTGGATGAAACAACAAAAGAAATCCCTCAAGTGGGCCTCCAATCCAAATGGAAATGAACCCTCCAAGATATGTATGATGTGCACAGGAGTGCGGCATGGGAATTGGAGGAGATTATGAGGGCTGCTTGCCTTATCATCTTGTGTTTACAGGAGAGAGGGGTTTATCTTGTACTTTGCTGATTGAAGGGCATAAAAACTGACAGAATAGAGACAGTCAAGTGCTCCACTCATGGGTCTCAATCTCACCCCAAAACTATTGACAAGGATCCATTAAACAGTACTGGAAGCTTTACAGTCTTCAATAGTAATGTATGTTGTTTTATAGAAATGTTTTATTTTTATTTTTTACACACTCAAATAAAACATTGTATTTTACTGCTCAAAAATGACAAATATTTCCAACAGGCTTTGGTGTGAATTTCGATTCTTTCTGATTGTGTCACTCTGGCTTGTTTCCTCTGTGTGACCAAAACAGCTATCTCATTTGCATCCAATTATATTTTGTCATTTTCGCTTCTAGTGTTCCTTTCTGACAGATCAGTTGTGCTGGACAAGCTTTGCTCTGGCCCTTCAGTAACTTCCAGTGGGATGTAGCTGTGTTTTATGTCCGTTATGCCTGACGTTAACGTAATTACGGGGGCGTAAGCTGAAAAGGGCAGTTTGGCCTGCGAGGCACATTGGCCTCATAACGGCCCCATTAGTTGTGTGTGTAATGACATGAAAGTGTTGCAATGAGCTCATGGGTAAGATGCCCTGATGGGGCAGCACACAAGTACAGGCATGTGTTCTCAGGGAATTTGGACTTATAGGTCCTCAGATGTTAGTGGAGATGCAGGTAAGGTGAGTGAACAGGAACTTTACTGCATGGAAGATTACAAGACATGTTTTAGACAATAATGGCTAATGTAATAAGGAACACTATTTTTATCACCCATCAGGGCAGGGGACCATCCCAGCTGTCATTTTTTAGGAAATGCAAGAAACAAGGTACATCCCAGAAAGATGGCAACTCCGTCACAAGAGCACACAGAGATAAACAAGAGAGGCACCCATGCACGTTCACATTATATTTACTGACAAGTTAGCATCAGCCATCAACCTAACATGCATGATTTTTGAGAAAAAGAAGTCCGGGTAGCTTCAACAGGTTGATTGTCCAAAGCAATCTAAAACGACTTTCACTTTCTCCTGTCCTGACTGGAAAAATCCACACAGGAATATATTTATTTAAATAAAATCGGTGACTGGTTATTAACCTTCATTTTCATAATAGGCTCAAGCTGACCACACTCTTGACAGGAAGAGCTTCATGCAATGCAAATGAACTCAAATAAGAGCTCTTCGGTTCATCGGAGCCACACATCATAATGAGAGATACAATTCACAACTTGAGACTGGGCAGCATGGTGACACTGCGCTGTTTTCACCTGAAAGTCAAGGTTAACATGAACACGTCCTTCAAGTTCCCAATGCAAGCAAAATAGTGTTACTGAAACAAAACCCACCGTTTTGTGACTTTTCACACATACATCTGCATCGCATGGAGGAGATTTTCTTCATAATTTTTTTGATTGTAAATACATTGCATGCTCACTCCACAGAGAAAATACATGGCCACTTATGAAATATTTATGAAATAAATGTTTTTTTTTTTTTTATCTATATTTTTAATTTTAAGAATTCTACCACTCTCTTAATGCTGCAAACAGAAGTTGGTGAGATAAAATAGTGTAAGAAAATCAGCTGGGATATGCTGCACTACAAGTAGACACTTAGGGTTACTCAGAATTCAAATACAAGGATTCAAATGAACACAAACTGTACCCAGTAACTATTTTGAACAAGTTTATTAACAATCTGACTCCATTCATTATTAATTATTCATTATTATATGCTTGGGTTTAGTAATGTAAATACTATAATGGAAATACATTAAGTGATGGATAAAAATGTACCATTTATGTGTGGGATCACTTTGTTAACGTCACTCCTGACATTTGGAAGCCTTGTTTCTGCACAAACTTCACAGCTCTAACTAAACTTTTACTGTTCATCACTTCTCCTTGTCAGTGCTGCTCGCACAGTTTCAGATACTAAAGTCTTGAGCCACATGATATAACAAGCACTTCACACAGAATGTGCAAGAACAAAACTGAGGAATATATTCAACCAACGTGTCTGCATGAGTGTTTTTATTCCCTCCTCTTAATTCGTTAATGTCTCATCTTCTGTCAAGAACTGGCATACTGTGTCAGTTTTTTTCAGAGGCGCCTTGGCGACCCGTGATTCACCGCTGAGTCATGCAGCATGAGCTGTGAGGCTTATTAAACTCTTCCTGGATTTGATCTACCAATGAGATGTGTCATATTTTTTCCTCATTAATAAACACTGCTAAAGGAACAGAAAATAAATGGATGAAAAATCTGGAGGTGAAGTCTGAAGGGTGACTGCATGTGGGCTGAAAATAAGTTGTTTACTTTTTCTTAGTTAGACTTGAGAGTAAAATACCTTCAGCTTTCTAGAGGTGCTGTAATGATCCAGGTGCAGAGCGTGTCTGTCCTTCTCCCAGTGGCTAAATATTGACTATGCGCGGTAGCAGCAGATGGGCTGAACGGTGAACGCAGGCTGTGCTGGAAGGATTGAGTGAGCGTACGAGTGACATCTGGTCCTTCCTGTGCCCAGTGGACCTGCTTGCTACATCAAGCTGCCTCATTAAGCTAGCCGGGGCTTTAGGAGCTCTCTGCCACTCAAGCCTCTGCTCTGGTGCTCCCCATCAAATGTTTCAACTGCCACTGGGCCAGTACTGAAGGACCATATAATATGTTGTGTCTGCAAGTTTTGCACATCCGTCACTTTCTCTGCATTCTGCTGGGGTCACAGTGATTTCATTTTTGCCAAGCGAAAATTATGCTGTCACTCCCTAAAATGTTCCCATTCAACCTCGGCTCACAGTTGCATCTCAGCAAAGCTTCCTGACCAGTGGGACATTGCTTTTTTTTTTTTTTTTTTTTTTTTTTTACTAAAGGAAGAAATATTCCTCTGTACATCCTTAAACTTGGAGTGCCTTCAAGGGATATAACTCAGTCTCTCATACTAAATTTGCTGTAGTGCAATCCTGGGAATTTTTTTTTTTTAATTTTTAAGTATTTCACAAAATGATGAGGACTCTAATAGAAATAAACTCTAATGAGCTCTGAGCCTTGATCAATTAAAATCAAACTTGTACTTTCACTTCCAAATGTACTCCAGTCATTTTCCGCACCCCCCACCCCCTGCCACACACACACACAAATTGGACACTCATTTTAATCTAATTGAGCCATAGTTAGTTGAGATGGTTAATCATGTTGTTTAGCAACAATAAATGGGAAATAGAAGACACAAAAGTAAAGTAGATTTTGGGTCCATTCAAGGTTAGTAGTCATGAAGCATAGATACGCTGGTTTCTCCTTTCAATTAAGTGTCATCTAACTCTCTGATGGCTGTGAAGAGTGCTCATCTTAGTGCAGTCTGTACCCTCTTCTCTGCTGGTAGAGGCGGCTGGGATGGGCTCCGGCTGAGCATCTCAACTCGTCTCTCCTCAGGGCTGCAATCATCTGCAACAGCACCTACTTATCACAGAGGGTTGTTTGGATTACCACACCATGCTTAATGGCACACTGCCATATGATAAATATCATAATCTGCTACACAAGCAGCACCACGCATCTTCAGTCAGTTTACTGTCTTGCAGATTTCAACAGTAAAACCCTCCTCCCTGAGGCCAGATCTGGTCAAGCATACAATATAAACTGCCTGTGGAACTATGGAAAAAGCAATAACTGAAACATAAATCCTGATAAGCTGAGGTTCTGTACAACACAAAATGTCCATAATGCAATACAGTGAAAAAGCACTGAGGATGTGCAGAGCAATCTTTTGGGCTACAAGGTCCCTGAAATTTATCATTAATTATCAATACAATTTAGTAGAGGACTGCTTTACTTTGGGCTTTCTGTGAAATGAAAAGAGGCACCAGGCTGTGACAGAGCAAGTAAGTAATTTGCAGTAAACTGAAACAACAGAAATGTGTGGCAGCTGTTACATTTTCTCATTTAGGTCCACAGCGTTAATCATAATGCTGAACTCCTGGGCAAATGAAGGAGTTTCTTTCTCTTTTTTTTTTTAAGCTATTGAGGACATGGATACACTGAACACAAGAACTGTGTGGTATAACTCAATGCAACTCAATATGCCTGACATAAAATTCAACCTTTCAGAAGTGTGTAATGTGTCAGAGAGCGGGTTATTCAACCGACGAATAATTCAGACGTTCTTTCCTCTTTTATGTTGTGTTTCAGTGGTTAGGGGGATTGTGCTTTGACATGCATTAATCGCGGTTTACCCATAAAATTACATCCTCAATCAAATTATTCTACAAGAACACTTTTAGGATGGTTTTCATTTATCTCCTAATTTTGATTTCCTGCCTTTCGACCAGGCCAATGCCCTACTGGGGATCGTGTTTCATGTCTCCGTGGATGAAAGCTGAATAGCTGACATGAAAAATGCAGGTGAAATGAATCAATAATGTGTTGATGGAAATGGCAACATTGTGATGTAAGCATTAAATTATCTTACATTTTCACTAGTATGACATGAAATGACACATGATTGCATAGCATGCAATCATGTGTCATAACAGAACCTGTTTGGCAGTAAAATGATTACAGGTTTAAGATTATAGCACAGCATATTCCTTACATTAATACAATGGTTTAGTTTTTATATTTTTGAAATGCTGAAGACCATATCTCACAGTGCCCTCTGTGGGTCATCAAGCTCTTAAAAATGAAAGAGGCAGGGGCGCTGCAAGACATAAAGCTCCAGTGTGGAGCAGGCCCCCCATTACTCACATCCTTTTATCATGAAGGCCTGCCTGTGTATGAAATATGTGATACAATATGAGACATGGACTTCTACCCCTGATATGTTATATTGTTACAGATGAATCTGAAAAGTTAAATACATACATACATGAGAGGTCATTGATTTCAAGTGTGATACTGTGGTAAAATGTCGTATTTACAATCTCATTATGAAATCTCATCCTTGCTGCATATTTTATGGTCAACTGTAAGTGATGATATTAGAAACTGGAAGCATTTAAGAACAACAGCACCTCAGCCAAAAAGCACAAACCCATGTAAAACCAAAGAGCGGGCTCAACGACTGCTAAAGTGCACAGTGAAATGAAAGTGGCCAAAGCTCTGCTGAGTTCTGAACTTCCACTGGCATTGATGTAAGCATAAAAACCATGACGTGGGAACTTCGTAGAACGGGTTTCCTTGGCCAAGCAGATGTGTATAAACCTCACATCACCAAGTCCAACACCAAGTGTAGGATGGAGTTGTTAAAGCACACCAACACTTGACTGTGAAGCAGTGGAAACAAATTAGTCCTCCTTTCTTTCAGTCAGATGGATGAGACTGGGTTTGACAGATGCCAGGAAAACATTACCTGCCCAGCTGCACTGTGGGAACAGTCAAGTTTGGTGGAGGAGGGTTTGGGCTAGTCTGTTTATCTCCAGTGAAGGGCAGTAATAAACCTTCAGCTTACCAAGGCATTTTGAACACTTCTGTGCTTCCAAGTTTGTGACAACAATTTGTTGAAAGTTCTTTTCTATCCAACACGACATGTGCTTCAGTGCATCAAGCAAGAACTATAAAGACACGGTTTGATGAGCCCAGTGTGGAGGAACTCGAGTGGCCTGCGCAGAGCCTTGACCTCAACCCCATCGAGCGCTATTGGGATGAACTGGAACACAGATTGGGAGCTGGGCTTTCTCCTCCAACATCAGTGCCTGACCCCATTGATGTTCGTGAAGTGAATGAGCAAAAGTCGCTGCACAAACACTCCATAATCTTGTGGTAAGCTTTCCGAGAAGAGTTGTTATAACTCCAAAGTATATGTATTCAAATACAACATCATTGCAGTCTTTGATGGTATAATAGTCAGCCATCTGACTACTTTTGTCCATACGGTAGATGAATAATGATAAGATGTTATGTGTTGCTCTTTGTTGATTGTCTAAGATGAAATCTCTCCTGTTTTTCACATCTCAGCTTCTTTGTTGCTCTGCACTGAAGCTTCACTCTGCCCTCTCTCTCTCTCACTTCCTCTGAATCTCTCTCTCTCTCTCTCTTCCTCTCTCTCTCATTTATATGATTTGCAACATTAATTCAACAGTGTATACATTGCATAAAGTGTAGAAAGATAGAGAGAAAGAAAGAGAGCTGGATGAAGTCAATGGAAAACGAGAGGAGGGGAGCAAGATGAGAAAGGTAAACAGAGAGCAGGTTGAGTTTCACCTACATTCACTGCTGTGTTTTCCTAAATGATTTTACAATATTAATCACTTTGACTGAATTCTCCAGCCTGAACTTGGGGGATTGAATGCTTTATTCTCTATATTAGAAAAGGGTCACCTCTGTAAGAGTAATAGGATTTGTGGGACTATTTACCAAAATAATATGTTTTTTTTTTTTTAAGTTTTAAAAATTGTTGCTGTATGGATTGAGATAATTAAGAATTCAGATATGGCGAATGTGTCTACATCTGGGGGTTTGTAATGTGTATGCTTTATTGGCGTGAGAAGAGTATTATTGTACAGCTGCATATAATTAATTTTTCATATGTATTTAATTGCTTGATATTTATTCCTGCTTCACATGTAATTTTGTTTTTAGCTACCCTGGGACCATAGATTGATATTAGCCAGTAGCTATATCTAGTATAGTACATGTCTAATAAGATTAATTATCCTGTACACGGTCCCTGAAAAATACTTAAACAAGAAAACATGACGTGTTATACAAAAATAAATGAACAAAGTGAATTGTTTGAGTTGATGTAAAATGTACAGTTTAGACAGATCCAGAGTGTCAGCACTGATCATCGATTCACATCACATGTGAATGTAGATTGTAGGCTGTTCTGCCTACTTTTTTCATTAGGTCTTTTTACGACATCACAATCAAGGATTTACAATCGCAACAAAAACTACAACTAAACTGATTACCTCTGGTTTTTTTTTAACATGCTTTAGGCTATAATTCATTTCTACTTGAATCCTGGGATGCCCCACAGACCCAGACAACGCAGCGCTCACATCGACTGGTGCTTTCAGTTCAACTGTTCGACAAAGTGGAGCAGAGCGAAAGAACTGTCATTTTCCCTTCACTATAATTTTAAATTACCCCACACTACCAGCTTGTTAAAAGTCCTAAAATGGCTTAAATTGAAGCTAACTGGACTTCTTTTCTTGCTTTTTGAAGACATTTCACCTTCCATCAGAAAGGCTTCTTTGGGTCTAATTGAGTTTCAGACTGAAAACTGTCGTGGGGCAAGCCATTCTTGTGAGTTGCTTTAAATGTCCTTTGTGAGATTTTAGTGGGCCCAAGCAGATCAATATTGGGACACATCTACCTGTAATAAAGGTCCAGAAGTGGCATAAAGACTTATCAGCCAATATGTGGTTTATTAAAAAAAGTAAAAATAAAAAAATGGGGCAGCATGATTTGCTTCCCTGGTCATTCCTTTAAGACTTACTGAGTGTGCTATGAAATGCAACAAAAACAATAACAGTCACACATTTTTAATGCAAGTAAGTATTAATGGTTAAGTATAAATGATAAAAATTTGATAAATGTTAAAATTTGATAAATAAATGTTAAAATTTCAATTCAGTTCAGTTAAATTTAACGATATAGCTCCAATTCATAGCAAAGGTCCCCTCAGAAGTATATTAGTTATATCACTTATATGCCTTTTCAGAGTATTTATGATACATAAAATGTGTTACATGAGCTACTTTTTCACACAGCTGTGTCTGACACTGATGAACTAATAATAATAATAATAATAATGGTGATATTAACAAACAGTCAATAGAGTGTATCAATCTAATTTAACACTGTTTTAAAAGTTGGAAGGAGTTGCTGCCTGAATGCGCAATCTGGCTTGCCAAGATACGTTTGGGCACTATATTAACAGGGAGACGGTTACTGCCTGATGGAATATTGATAAAATGTTTTTTGTTTGCTGCACATTGCTCAGAGAGTTGATGGCTCACTGCACTAAATCATAAAGCCCACTTGGGCGTACTGCAGAGTCGATAACCAGTTCTTTTTCTATTCTGGGAACTCTCGGTTTCTGGGAGGTCTTCCACTGAAGCTACACTGGTGTTGAACGTCGGAGAGTAGTTCTGCCTTGTGGTGCTCTATGTTTTATAGATATTTCTTAATAGCCTTGTCTAGTATTAAATTACTTCAGCCTCACATAACATTATCAATACTTTTGACGCTGACGATGTCTTTGCTGTCCATTTAGAGTGCTACATCTGCATCCTCAGTGTAAAAACACCATCTTAGTAATGGAAAGTAAATCTCATCTTAGGCAGAAGTTAGAAGTGTTTTTCATGTTGTTGATCAAGAACCATCAATAGAAAACAGCTGCAGCTGAATATATTTTCTGAGCTATGTCACGAAGGAAATTTCACTTTTATAGAGACACTGAAGTTTAACCATCTATTCCTCATAATATGAATGAATCCTGCAGATGGGTTTCTGTGTGCCTTGATCAAGGGACGAGCGGGAGGGGT
>JAOWBL010000018.1:18402978-18421052 GCA_028564865.1 Zenarchopterus dispar
CATCTATTCCTCATAATATGAATGAATCCTGCAGATGGGTTTCTGTGTGCCTTGATCAAGGGACGAGCGGGAGGGGTTAATATGGCAAAGCTCAGTTCTTAAACAGAGTTGACGAGACAAGAACTGCCAAAAAAGATGGCTGGAAACTGTTTAACGTTCCAAAGGGACAATGTATTTGTCAAGAGTAAAAGATACCTGACAATAGGTAATTTAGGGGGGACTGGAGTCCCATCGATCAAAAAAGCACTGAAAGTGTCTCTACTTTGTCTCAGAATACAAAACTCTGATCCTGCATCGTCACACCATCTGTTGTAACTACAAACTTAGAATAATATGCATCTCAGGTTACACACAAATTTTGCTCTGGATAAAATCCAGGCTTCTCAGTGACAGATGTTTTTTTCTGCACATGAAAATACTTGCAGATGTCCAATCAGTCTTTGTCAAGAACAATATCAGGATCTGTAATTCCTCCACATGTTTGATGGCAAATTAATTGATAAAGTCAACGTGGTCCAACCTATAGCACAGTGCAGTCCCAGAATTCACTAGCTGTTACTTGTGTCTTGTTTATGGATGCTTTCATTTTTGGTAAAGGTAGCAGATCGTAAAGTAGCCTTGCTGTGAGCAGTTTTACTTATGGAGCCGAGTGAAGCAATGATACAGCTGCAATGCTAATAAAGTAAAAATAGAAAAAGAGAGCAGAAACACAGAACCAACATCTAAAACCAGGTTCAACAAATGAGGAATGTGGCTAGCTTAAAAAATGAACTATGAAGGAGTGTTTTGTGATTGAGTTGTGACATTACTGAGCATGTTCACTTTTTGAATGCATTGTTTACAGTGTCAACCAAGATATCACACACACACAATGAATTGCATGAATCAGGCTGAGAATAGAGATTCATGTGACAATAGCTACTTTTACAACCCACAGTTCACATTGAGCCTGATGTGTAGCAGGATTGTCAAGTGAGATGTGACACACATGTCTCAGTGCCTGAAGTCCTCTGATATTCTGGATGCAAATGGGAAACAAATGAAGTGTTGCAGCAAACACCATATTCTCTTCTATTGCAAAATGATTTAAAAATGCGTCAGCTTCTGTGGACTGAATCAGAGAGCAAAAGCACGGAAAGATCTGAAGAGAAAATATTTCTTGAGTAACTTGTCTGGGATGAAAATCAAAGCCAACAACGAAATGTGGAATTAGAAAGCTGTTCTTGTCATTATGAACGCATGGAAAAAAAATGTATTCAGAAACACGTAAAAAATCAACTGTTCTGCTGTTGAGGATCAGATGACTAAAGCAGATATCTAACTGAGTGTGTGAAGCTGAGAGTCTAAAGCTATCTTCCTCGTTCTGATGACGCTTTCACACTCATACCAAGTTTGTCAGAATTTTTCCATTCTTGTTTTCTGACATGTGTTTTACACCGTTATACTACCAGGGCAATCCATGTAAATGCAGCTGGCTCTGACATTCCTTGTCTATGTATACTCATGCCTCAAAAAGCAGATAACATGTCAGGAAAACCTGTAGATCCCCCCAACTCCCCACCCTCCCCAAACCTAGCGGTTTGACAGTTATCACAAATGCTTGTGGTTCTCCATGAGAGGTAGTGACACACATCTTGAATGTGAATGAAATGGTTTTTTTTTCTTTGCATGGTGACAGGTGAGTAGAGCATTCTGGATCTCTGGCAGGCTGTGAAGCAGCACCAGCAGCAGCAGTAGCAGCTGTAGAAGGCTCAGCACTGTGGCTGAGAGCAGGAGACAGCCTGTCAGGGGAGGTGATGATGCCAAGACCTTTGGTATCATTACAAAGTCGCCTGTCCTCTATAAATTATACACTGGGTCTTTAAAACCTAACTCAGGTGTCTCTAAATGGCTGCCACCAGAGTATATTTCCACATTTATCTCTACAGCCATGGATCCTCAACATTTCTATACGGTAGTCTTAATTTCTTAAAATGAACTTAGTAGGAAACCTTGGAGAATAATTTCAGCATCAACGATGTTATATTCTTGGATAATGTTTGAGGAGGTGGTGTTCATTTGCAACAGATTATTTCTGATTACTCACAGAGACTGAAGTGGATATACGTCACGTAAGGTTCCCACACAGTATAAATAGTTGGTTTTGAACATTAGTGTGCAAAATGAAAACAAATTGTGGGAAGGAGATGTGTTGTTTACGCATATTCAAGCAGGCTGAGAAATGTCTATGAAGGAGGGGATCATTTTACTGTCTGTGAAAGTATAAAAGCAGACCCAGATCGATGTGTTTGCCCGGGCACCCTCGCTGTTGGACTCCATGTTGAGACTGTATTGTGAGGGACAGAGCATGGGAGGACTGTGATGTGTTTATTTATAGAGTACAACGAGCCTAATTGGTAAATTGGTCTAATGATTGATTCACTATCGAGTTTGGTGTCGTCTGTCTTCGCTCTACAGTGAGGGATGTCTCGAAATAGTGGGGCTGACAGTGAGGAGAAAGAGAAGCCAATACTTTTCCCTGAGTGCAAGATCATCTGATTAACTGTCCACAGTCTCCCTGAGACATTAACCCACTAGGGGCAATTAGACAAATCAGGGTCACTGCCCAGTCTGGCTGTCACCAGGCTGTATAAAAGTCTTACGAGGAAGGTCTTCTTGTTTCAAGGCCCTGAATGGGATCACAGATTTTTATATTCTGTTTTATTATTACTTTGGTTTGTGAACCCTTAGTTCATCAAATAACTTATCTGACATCATTTTCCTATATGTTGTGTGATGATTCAATGTAGCAGCTTCCAGTTTACTAAAAAGCATAGAGTATGATAAAAAGCAAAAACAGATGGATGAAAGCTCAGCATGCTCCTTTCAAATGTTTGTGGGTTTTATTTATTTGAGTGTTAATACATGTGACTCCACCCTCTACAGGTTTCTTCTGCAGCTGAACTTGAGTTAAGTCCCTTTATCTAATAATTGTATATGTCTGATGGTCACACAAATCTAATATTTCCCCACACTGTAACTGTTGTCTTAACAAATGGGGTTATTCCTCTCTATGACAAAGAGCAACCCATTACAAGATTTGATAGTCACAAATAAGTCAAGACTTTATGCATGACAGTGTTCCCCCTCATGCAGAGGACTTAGCTCAGGGGCCTATCTGCTTCCTGGCTTTAGGTTTGAAATTCAATTACCCACTGCCCTTGGTAGCTGCTTGCTGGAAGCAAATCATGGATCTTAGGAAAGGTTTAATGGATTTGAAATATAATTTGGCTCTAGCCTGGCTCCTTAGAGACAGGTCACCATTACCTATAACCAGATTAGAGGCAATCAAAGATTCTCCTGAATGTGTTACCTCGGCTTCCAGCTTGCACCTCTAGTCTTCCATTTTAAAATCTGTGATGCATTTAAAAGGCACGCTACACGTGGGCATACATCGTTGATTTAATTCAGATTCATTGCCAAAGGCAGCGCTTTTCCTTTGTGGCACCGGATCTCAGACATCAATCACTGTGACCATGTCAAGGACCATTCTCATTGCTAGAAATTTCTAATTAGTTTAATTTGGCTCACTGTATGGTAGTTTTACTGTGTGTTTCAAAACTGGAAGACCTAAAGACTGTTGGAGAGACCTGATAGGAAAGAGCAAATACTTCAGTCTCAAGAGACCTTCTGCTCTTTAATTGTACATCATATAGCTAGATGTATTACTTGGCCCGTCTTCCAAACAAACCTTTTTCATACACCGTCCTCAGACACCTGTTATTAATTCTTTCCTGTTTAATCAGAGACCTGGGAGGTAACAGGCGCTCCTCAGACTGTGAGGATGACAAATGAATCACCGGGTTAGAAAAATGGACTCAAATTCATCCTCTCCTGAAAGTTGAGCTCACATCCATGCATTGTTCTTCCTCAAGGATAATGGATGGCATGGAGGGATTTTGAAGGTGCAGCACAGAATTCCAATAAATAGTTAATGTTGCAAAAACTCAGAGCTTTGGAGGCTTGAAAATACTTTTTTACAGCTTGCAGGGCAAAGTTCCTCTGTGCTATATACTATATAAAAATCCAAAGAACATATTTACAAAACATGTATTCTTTTTTAGACCACTTAAAACCTTCTTTTGCATATAAATAGATCTCTTTCCTATAAGATTTCAAAGCCTTTTCTTTTGCTGTCGTCTCTCCATCAGTAAAGCCACCTGGAAATGTCAACGCTGCCGTTTCCCATACAAATAAAAGCCCTCCTTCAAGGAGCATATCAAGGAGAGGACAGCGGTAACTCACTTTGCTTCTAACATTTCCACAAAGAAATGTACAAAGGTTTCTCGTTTAATTAATTTTGGCTCATGTTAAAGAGTCCTTAAAATTCCACTTTTATTGGCCCATGTGTACTAAAAAAAAAACAAAAACAAAAAAAAAACAAACAAACAAAAAAAAAGTGTGTGAGTGATCAGCCATGAGGTTTTATGCATGTTCTGTAATAGCCATTTTTCGCGGTTCATTTATATTGTCTTGCATCAGTGTTCTTAATTCATTAATCAGCTTATTAGTATTACCCATTGAAGAGACTCATTCTCTGAGTGCAATGAATATGCATAAAGACTGAGTATGTGCCCAGACTTAGTGAGCCAAAGATTTGTCACAGTAGAGCGAGAAAGTTTTCTGAGGTGCAAAAGTATTTACTCACAGTTGCGTCATCAAAAAGGAACAGCACCCCTGCCAAGTCCTTGACTTGTAGCTCGTGAGAAGGTAACACGTTTTTCTTTTGTCAACTGGCATTCAGCGCAGGGTGGAGAGGACATGTCCTTGTCTTGCTAGGTGTGCGACCCCAGATGTAGAATGACTCCTTGAGTTATAGCTGTAAGCACACCTTTTGAAATAAAGCTGGCTTTAGCTATGACTTACATAACCTTGCTTGGTTTTGCTGCAGCAGAGTTTAAAACTGAGAGTTTGATTTATTATGGGTGAGTTTTGACACAGATACTGTAGCTCTGTTTTGAGTTAATAAAAGAACAAACAGAATAGATCTGAAAATCTGCATAACATCCTTTCATACTGTTTTCCTTTTATAGTACAACAGACAACTAATTTTAATGCACCGATATGTCTTTTGAAGCAACATAACAGTTGTATAATTTATTTTAAGGATACATGTTTGATGCATTATACATTCATTATACATTTCATTATTCTTTTTACTTTTATGGTCTCTTCTTTTTGGAGGATATTTCCTGTATTTTAAAACCTAATAAAAGACGATCACACCAGCTTTCCAAAGATTATAACCTCCTGCAGTCGGAAAGTTCAAGTTCAATCCAGAATCCATGATTTTAAAAATATCAACTGTTTTGACAGTTTAAATGTCAATGCAGAAATTTACACCAAAGTCACCTCTGCCTAATGATTGATGATTTAGTAGCATATATATTTGCTGATGTGAAATACAAAATTACATTTTAAAATGCTTTCAGAAGAGATATGTGGCATTATATGATTAGGATCCAAGACCAACATCCACAGAATTGTATAACTAATTGTTATTACCACCTTCTTCATAATAAAGTACTGCATTATGAGTAATTGAGTAAACCCACAGCCACTTAGAGGGATAATTTGGTTTCTCTGACATGAAGTGATGTAAAGTACTTACAAGTAGTTCGTGTTCTACCTGTAGTAGATGGCAGTCACGGTCCTTTAACTATGGAGAATCAGGGAGGAATACTGATGTGGACCTGGACTAACAGCGACTTAGAATAAGGGCAACGGAGGAGCAAATTTACACCTCCAATGCTGATCTTTCAAGCAATTTCAAGGTTGCCGAAAAATTTCCACACCTGAAAGATAATAATGAGTCTTGCTTGAGTTTGGGCATGCTCCTGTGATTGCAGTCGTTAGGTGGAAGGTGGAAATCTGAGGCAGTGTTTTTTTTTTTTTTTTAAATACATTTTTGCATTACAACATAATAAAACATGCTTAGTGTTATTTGAAGTCTTCAGTCTTGTCTCATGCAATTTGTATCATTCAATGATATAATTAGTGTCAACATCCACAGGAATGTTATTGTGTTTTAATTTACAAAATTAATCTGATTATAGTTGTGCAAATAGTGACCTTGCAATATCCCTATTCTTTGTGAAATCTTTAATTTCTAATTTAAAACTCTTGTAGTCTTTAGATGTGAGTGGGTGGCATACATTAGTCTTTAAAACTTTTTAAAGTTTTTGCAAAATTGTCCTCATCTAGTGTATGCTGGGAATAAAATGGAGCATTGTGTATCTACTCCGTTTGTGTCACTGTCTGGTGGAAAAACGTCTCGGTAAAAATCCACAGTGTGGCATGAACTTGAAGTTTATGAAGTTTCTCTTATTTTAGACAGAAAATGCGCTCTTCTGTGGTTCTCATTTTGAACTGCCATTAGCCTAGCCCAATTAAGCCAAGTTGAGATAAATACTTCACTAAACACTACTTCAAAAACACTACTTCCTGCTGTTTTGGCATGAAAACAGCTGTCACTGGGGGACAAGCTCCATGCAGTGCATCCCCCAGGCTTTTGACAGGGTCTGCTAATGTAAAACAGCCAAATGTTCCAGGTCCCAAAGTCCTTGCACTTATTCAGTTTTGAAAACTCTTGTCAAGAATTTATCCATTTCATGCACAATTTACTGGCAAATTTAATACATTAATAGGGTTAGTGTTTTTTTTTTCTCCATCATAAAGCAGTGGATATACTGCAAGGTAGCATCACAAGAAAGGAAGTGTCATGCTTCTGATGTTGTGGCCAGCAGAGCTCGTGTTTCATAGTCAAAAAATGTCATGCAGCTGTCTGTCTTCTTCTGCTCTTCTGATACAATAGTGGCACAGAATTGGATTTCCTTCCTCAAAGCTATCAGCCTTTGATGTGACATGGTGACCGCGAGAGTCAGTCATCAGGTGTAAGAATGAACAGAGACACTCAGATGCTGCAGGTCTTAAAGGTCTCAGCCATTCCTCCATGTCTTTCTGGATTTTCAGAGCGTGGCAGCCTGCTCAAGGCTAAATCAAAGCAGACAGCCCTCATTTTCAAACTAAAACCATTATCAGTATAACGGAAGCTGAGAGGAAAAAGGCATCTAATTAAGTGAGCTTTTTCTTTTTCCTTTTTTAATGAGCTCAAGTGTTTAGTCACTTTTAAGCGTCTGGCTGAAACAAGATAACATTCTGTAATAGAAAGGAGCTTGACTTCCCTCCTTAATAAGTCTGAAGGTCTGGGAGCCATTATTTAACAAACTATATCTATGAACACAAATGTCTGATGGAAGGAAACCGCTATAAAGAAAAAGAGAAGACAAAATAAGATTGAGTTGGTTGGGAAGCGTGGGATTTTAAGTGACTTCAAAGCCAGCAGTTCCATCAGAGCCATCCATCTTGTGAGGAAGCAGCCCACGGTGAGGTGGTAATCAGGCTGCTTTGTGCCGCACCTACCCGGGTTTGTGGATAATCACGATGGGCCAGTGGGCTGGTGAGTAAGGCCTGCGTGGTTGCCTGTCCTTGGGCTGTTTGATCAATGTGGGTGGACAGTGCTCAAGCAAAGCAGGAAAAATAATGAATGCCACAAGGCAATGAGCAAATAATTATGAGACTGAGAAATGTCTGAATATCTGAGAATTGAGGAGAACTCTGCCAAAGGGCCAGAAAATGAATGTGCGTTGTTTTTGCTGTTCACAACCATAAGAAGCAGTTTGTCCTTGACATTACTGTAAGAAAGGAAAACCATACACCCAAGTGTGGTTAATGACTATTCAGCCTCAAAGACAAAAATCGACTGACTTGTGCTGGAGTGACTGTAGAAGCCATGACATGACATGCAAAACCTCTTCCACTGCAATACAGAGCCACCAGACCTCCACAACATGTCAGTATTCAGCTGGTACAGGTTCTGCAGCTTAAAAACAAATTACATTCATCCAAGAGCAGAGAGCTGCTCAGTATCTCAATATCATTTGTGAGTTATTCCATGATTCTAGTTATCTACTTGTTGGGCTTTGACAGAGTGCAACTCCACACACAGATTCTACCTAGATTATGTCAAAAACGTCTCACCTCCATCATAGAGTATGCATATTCAAAATGTTTCATGTTATAGCAAAAGCACGTATATGTCATGGGCTGTTCCTAAAGGCATACTTTTGCATTATGTATTTGTAGTTCACTGTTAACTGACAGTGTTCTTATATGCACAGTGTATGAATGAGTAATGTCTCCATATAAAGCTGCTGATTTGGTTTTACTGAAAATGATATTACAGAATTTTCTTCATCTGCTTCACACAAGCTACTGCCACGCTATGGTGCAAATTCTACACAAAATGCATCTAATTTTACTTGTCATGTGTGTAATATAAGTATAGAAGTTAAAGTAACTTATATACATGTATAGGCTTTCACTATCATGACTTAAAGACTATATAAATCATGGGAGAAGAAGTGGAGGTGATGGATATAGTATAAATGTCTCAGTGTTCACCAGGACAACAGACTGGACTTGAGATAAAGCCCTGATGTTGTCTGCATGAATCAATGTATGCAGCGAGATAGTGCATATTGTCCATAAGTCTGTTGTGGAGAGAAGAATCACATCTGCAGTCATCTGTTGGAGTGGCAGACTCAGACCCAGTGACTTAAAAAACGGAACAAACTGATAGGGAACGATGGCTCTGTTTTGGGGACTGTTCGGGAGCCTCTGGAGCTGTGTTTACAAAGAAAGATGCTTCATAAAATGAAAAATGCAGCAGACAACACTGAGCATCCTCTTTACAAGACAGTGATTCAACAGTCTGCTGCAACAGAGACCACTGCAGCAGGTCCTTCCTAGCTTAGACCATCTACAAAGACTCTCTGAAGAGACTTAAATAAACCTGAATAAACATAAATGACAGCTATTGCAACACATCATTTCCTTTTGGGGGACACTAATGTCTTACTGAGTTGAAGTGAACCAAGTTAATGTCTCTTTTTTATGTGATAAAGTTTGCTCTGTTGCTAGTTCCAAAGATAGACCAAAACAAACAAGTGTCCCTCCACATCTGCTATGTCAAATAGATGATGACAAAAGAGGGCACATTCCAAGTTCGATTTTCTGACTGTTCTGATCGCATGATCTAGTGGACAATGTACTGAAAGAACCGTCACTGTGAATGCACTCACCCCCTCAAAATACTAAGTGCAATTTTCAAAGTGTCCTATTTGGATTATAGTCTTTTATTATATGTTCTCAACCACTGATGTTTTTACTGGATTGTGCTGTCAGACAGATGGACTTTATTCATTCCAAATTGTGAAAGTAAGTGCTACAGCAGAACAGTTAAGGCAGAATATACTAAATGATAAGAAAAAAAAGATAAACTGGAAACCTCTGTAGAGGTTATTTAACAGGAAATAAACTAGAATGGCATGTAGTGATTATGAATATACAGACTAAAATGTACTGATTTAAAAGTGCACAGGCTATATTATCAATAAATAATAGCAGATTAAACTTCCAAATGTCCAGGCTTTGAAATGTACACACAATGCAGCACATAAATATATAAATGAGGTATAAGTAAAACTCTTGAATGTACATACTAGAGTTCAGGTCATATGTTATGTAGTATCTAAAGGTACTGAGTATAGTATCTGAAAAGTTGGGTTTTAGGCTTTGGAAGGTGTTTGAGGTTATTCATGATATACAACAGTTTGTTCAGTGTCCTGCTCTCCACCACAGCTGTATCCTGTCTGCAGCCAATAACAGGCCTGCCTTTATAATCAGTTTGTTTATCATGTTTGTGTCAGTGGCTGAACTGCTGCTTTCCCAGCAGACCACAGAGAAGAGCAGAACACTGGCTACAACAGACCGATACATCTCCAGGATCTGGCTAAACACACTGAAGGACCTCAGCTTCCTTGGGAGAGTGAGTTGACTCCGACCTTTCTTGCATACGATTCTGCTGTTGCGCCTAATTTATGCTTCTCTGTCAAAGTCAACAGCATTGAGACATAGGGCCTCTCCATTGATGCGAACACCCCTCCCCAGAGCTCTGCATCATTTTGACGTTCACCTCCAAAATCTTCTGAATGCATGCCGATTCAACATAGACCGCAAGAGTTGTGATTAGTTTGCTGTGCTGCATCATTTCAGGAACTTGGTTTTTCTGCTTCTTCCTTTCTGCTAGACTTCACAGGGTTCTCAGGGTGTATGGATCACATCCTTACGCAACTTCTCTTTCATTTACAATGCCACATTTGCAATAAAACCATTTACTGCTATTCAATTCAAATTCAGTTCAGTTCAAAAGTACTTTATTTATCCCAGAAGGGAAATTCATTTCGAGTATTACTTTATATTTTAATTATCATATTATTATTATAGAATTATATTATTATTGACTGAAGTTTGCGCACGCTCTCATTTCTGCTCAACTTTTTCAAAGTTCCACCAGTATCACCAGGATCAGCTGATGTCTGGAACTTGGATCATTGCAACACTTTCTTTCTTTTCTTTCAAAGCCATTCTGTTAAAAATTTGCTGGTGCGTTTGGGATCATCGTGGTGTTACATGACCCAATTTGGACCAAGTTTTGCCCTTTGCACAGTCGGCCTCACATTTGACCTGAGAATGATTGCCTCTAAGATCCTTGCTGATGTCTTTTTCTAGGCAATAATAAGCAATACCAAGGAACAAGTCAGCTATAGAATTGACAGAAGTGTACTTTCTTTTTCACAGCTGTCTAAAGCTTCAAATCTCATTTTTATCTCTGAAAACATCCTTGTGTTCTGGACCCAAGTGATATCATACCTGATCAGAGCTTTATTTTATGGAGTAGAATAAAATATCAATCCATATATTTAACCAGTCAGTAACCTACTTCACAGGCAGGTAGATATCTGTAGTTGACGGACATCAGTCACAACAGATATTTATTGTATGAATAAAACCTGCACTGTATTTAACAGACTGTAGAGAAACAGCCCAGGAAAAGAAAATGAGACAAAATGAACAGATCCTGGGCTTAGCTACCAGGAGTGACATGTTTTAGATAAGTACAGGGAGGTTTTAAAGAACACTGCCCAGCTGAGCCAGTGCACTTCCTCCTTCTTAAAGAACGCCTGAAGGCCTGAGACGACAAAACCTTGAGTGAACTTTCAGAAGTCTGGAAGATTGA
Organism: Zenarchopterus dispar; assembly: GCA_028564865.1. Classification (NCBI taxonomy): domain Eukaryota; kingdom Metazoa; phylum Chordata; class Actinopteri; order Beloniformes; family Zenarchopteridae; genus Zenarchopterus; species Zenarchopterus dispar. The sequence goes on from JAOWBL010000018.1 coordinate 18,414,158, forward strand.
AAGCAATTTCTAACCTGACTTGTTTTTTTTATGAGGTCAAAGTGGACTTAGGATCTGGGTCCACACTAATGGAATCACTGAGGCATTGCAGCAGCAAGAAGACGGGTAGATTAGACATATTCAGCAACCTGAAGGTGATGAATAAGTTATACACACCTAAACATACACCTACACACACAGACACACACACCACCCCTTCCAATAAATATAATTACATCTTCTTGCAAGATAACGCTGAATTGCATAATTCATACACGAGTAGTAAACCTAAGATAAAAATATTTTAAACTCAAAGCCCATGCTGTAATTTAGTCACCCTAAACATAAATTTTTATTGGCAGTAATAGAAGCTTCTTTTCATTTAAGTTATTACAACCTCAGCATTTCTTGGAAAAAAAAAGAAAAAAAAAACAATCTTCAAACCCACGTGTTTTCTGGAGAACTTAAAACCATCCATTAAAACCTTTTTTCCCTCCCACTCTAAACAGAAACATGAATTAATAACCCGTTGAGTGGTCAAAATGTCAGCTTTTTTGTAATTTGTTAACTTGTCACCTATGGTTACTAGGTTGGTATTCATTGTTCATAAACAATAAAAGTGGTAATATCATAATAATGCTAATCTCCTGTCACGTATGAGCTATTTTTCCATCTGCCTCCTTCACTGCTAAAATTATGGTCCATCTGATAAAAGTCACCACACATCGACTAGTTATACGTGAACAATACTACGTCATTTCAGCTAATTTTACATCACTGAAAGTAAGAAGCATAAGATCGTCAGATGTTTGTCTGTTTCAACTGTGTTTTGATTAGCTCAGTAAAACTGCTGAGAAAAAATTGGTATAAAACAGAGCAAGAATAAGAAAATCAAAAGAGATGATTTGATGAATGATGTACAATATTTTGAGCATAAGGTGACTCACATTCCAGGAATGTCTGAGAATCACATTCAAAGGGTCTACAGGATATGGTCTCTTGCTGCTCAACCAAGTATCCTCTATTCATGCACACATTCGATATTACCCTGTTTATGAGTTTATAGAGTTTACGATGGGGAATTTTGACTTTTGTGAAACCATTCTAGTGACGACGACCACGAATATGGCATGGTTTTTCATGCTTTTAGATTAATCTAAAGTGTTTCAACATTGAAAATAATTGTAAATTGAAAGAAAAGAAAAATAGCCTGATAGATCAGACCCACATCTAGAAAGATCTAGTCCAACGATTCCAGATCTGGGTCGAATAACCAATAATCCATCCAAGATGGGTCTGTCCATCCAACTGTTGCTTAATAAAATGCCTCTGCACACAGTTGCAGATGTGACCAATCAAGACAACAAACACAGTGACATATTCAGAGTGACAGAAATAAATCAATGAGAGAATGTGTTGGGTACAAGTATATAAAAATTTTGCTGCAGCCTATTAGCAAAACAGCAAACATTGTCCTTGAAAAGAAATGGTTTGAGTGGTATATTCTGTTCAGTTTTCAAACAAAAAGTTCAATGATTAACTGTTGATACCAAAGCTGAATCAATCAATTGCTGTTCTTCAGCTGCAGCCATCTATACTGTTAACATCCAACTTACAATGTCGTCAAATTACAATGTCACTGCTCTATCGTCATCGTGTTAAGCCCACCCAGAGATTGTCTCTACAAGGACAGACTGATTTGATTGCCCAAGACATTTGGGTTTATTTAGTGAGCTCCAAAGCACATTAGTTTGAAGTACCTGAAAAGCAAATTTAAATATCCTAGCTGTGTGTTTAGATTTCTGGGCTAGAAAAACAGTATTTCTGTGTTTTTGGTTTTTTTTTTTAAACAAAAAAACAAAAAACTTCAGTGTATCCATGTCTTGCAAATGTTGTGATGCAAAACTTTATTTCAGGACTTCACCTAAATGTGTCATCAGATGGGGATTCCTTAGTTGATCAGATGCAACCATATGGGCTGTGCATGTTCACAGGGTAGTCAATGGGAAATTTAATTTTAAGGTCTAATTTTAAGGTATATTTGTACACTGCATTTACATTTTGACAGCACATCACGGATGGCGTAATCAGACTTTGCTTCCTACAAACTTGTTTAATTTTGCTTGAATTATGTCTTATAAGAAATGTGTATTTGGCTGTGAGGGTACAACAAACATTTTACAGCTTCAGCTTTAGAAAGTTTAATTTTGCTGTCATCTCAAAGACCAACATTGGCTTATAAGCTTTGTTGTTCCTCCAGTTGATGCCTTTCATACTCCAGGACTTGATTCTGCCTCAAACTTGTCTGGCTGGATTTTTGAACTTGTCATTGTTGAAAAAGGAGGTAATGCCTCAAACCTTTCTTTATTGTAGCTTCCTTTGGAGCGCCGTGTACCATTCCTGACTGGCAGGAGCAGGGCTAATCAGAAGACACTCAAAAACCTTCAGACATTCAACCAAAAAACACTAAAGATGAGTAAAACTACCTCTTTTTCAAGGAGGTAGTTTTACTATAGATATTTTTCTTTGTCATTCTAAAGTAACTAGAAGCCGTTTGGAGGTAAGATGGTTGCAAAGCTCATGTAGAAGCACCCTGGACTATAGATAAATGGCTGGAAATAGCCATCTGAAGTCCACTTCAAGTGACTGGTGTTTCAGGAGCCCTGCTCCTGTAGGACCTCGCTGCCATGACTTGTTAGTTGTTAAGAATTCCCTGGCAAAATGTGAAACAGGGAGAACAAACAAAAAAAAAAAAAAAGACAACTTTTGTCACACATCACCAAATCTTTCCATGAGAACACCTGCTAACTGCATAAAGCTCCATACATAATAATAGTTTTTGTCATCGGCATTATTCCTTTTACAGAAAGAGCTATTTCAGCTTCATACCACTTTTTTGGATTTCACTCAACACTTAATGAATGTACAAATCCGTGTGTGTGCGTGCAAATGCAGAGCCCACACAAGTTTGGGTCTTCAGTAAGATGGGATGGGTAAGAGCAGGATTATACTCAGGTCTTCCTGCACGGCTTTCAGCTGTGGGAGGCTGACCCTGATAAATCACAGGCTGAGAGGCAGCGTGGCTGTATTTCGTAGAGACAGGCTCATGGCGAGGGGTTCAATTTATGTGGGAAGACTGCTCTAGTTCAGAGTGTGAGATGGGAGCCAAGCAGGCTGACCAAGCTATGAGCCTGCCTCAGCAGAGCGCCGGCAACAAACAAGCCGGACTCCTCTCATGCCACAGAGAGATCTCAACAATGTACTGGCAGCTGATGTGTCATGTTGCTGCCCTGCAAAAATCAAAGGCAGAGCCGTGAATATAAAAAATTAGCTGTTGCTGGAGGCATAGAGAAACGTGTTGAGGGAAATCAAAAGAATGCTGGACAAAAACCTCTTCCTTTTGAGCTTTCTGGTTAAAAAAAGGAAAATGACTGTGTGTATTTCAGTGTGTTGTCATTTCCCACAGCCTGGTGGTGTACAAACTGCACTACCACCCACTGAATTACTCTTGCAAGTGGGATGTCTACAATGAATAGGTTTTATGCAGTTTCTGCTGTATGTTGTTTTCATTGTTGGAAATGTGCTGTTTCCTGGGACAAGACGTGTTGGTGCAAAATCGATCATACAAAATCAGATATTTGCAAGGAGATATCCAGTTACAATTTTGAGATCAATACAGGGAGTGTTTGGTGAAACAGCAAATTATTTCCTTAAGTTATTTCAGTTCTCTCTCTCTCTCTCTCTGTCTATATATATATATCGCACACGCACACACACACATATATATATATATATATATAAATAAATTTGATTAAAATACAAGATTTAAAATTTTAACTTACATAAAAATTAAATGAATATACCACATATAAAACTGTGTGTATATTCATATATAGTTTTTATAACACACACACACACACACATCTAGTTTTTTGTGTTATAAAAACTATATATGAATATCCACACACCTTTATGTTTATGTAGGTATAGACATAGATATAAAAAAGGTGCTGGTTTTAGGATGTCCTCCTTTTGGTTATTTTCCTACCATTTGCTTGTTTGCCCGATTTCCTGTTTTATTCAGACACATTAATGTCAGGACGTTTCAGCATAACCTTCCGTTTGAGGCTGTGCTAGAAGTTCAATATTTAGCTTGCCCATCATATGACCCTCAAAGAGTTCAGTCAGTTATGCTTCACTTGACAAGTTCAAGTTCTCATGGGGGACTTCAGGTAACTATGTGGCAGATTTGCTTCAATAGAAAGTGAAAACAACAAAACAAAACCTAATGCCTGGTTCTTGATCATAGTTATAACTTTTATGGATTTTGAAACATTGTACTGTGGTATGTGATTTCATTAAGTCAAATGTAATTATTCTTCTGCAAGTTCACATTGAGAAACTTTGTTACAACTTTCACTTTCTCTAGGTAGTCAAGTTGGATCATTTTCTCATTTTGTAACCACTCAACAAATCCCTGTCAATAAATATCCCAATGTTCCTTTTATATAGCTGCTTACAAACAGATACATGTTTTTTGCAACTACTGCAAAATAGCAAACTATTTACAAAAATGTCCTCCACCACCAAGCTAAGTTCCTCCGGGGGAAACAATAGCCTTCATATCTTCAAACAAATGCAAGTATGCAAGCTCTGCTGAAATGTTTTCTGCTGTGCTGCACTGTGCATAGGGATGTACTTTGCATATCCATTACCCGCTTCATCTATGAACAAGCAACCTTGTGGAACTCATCTGAAATTTGCGTTATTTTTCTTTTGAAATCAATATTCAGCTTGTTGCAGTTTCCAAGTCTGCCAACAACAACTTGCCTCAAGGCACCTAAATCATCAGGCTCTTGTATGAGTAAGACCTTCACTAATACTTGCATTAATTGACTCTTAGAAGAAACAATAAGGGACTACTCTATGTTTTCATGGCCAGTTTAGTTCCTCAGTGCTTTTCGGTTGTGCCCTGATGACTGTGGAGTAAAATTACTTAAGCTCAACTGCTGGTATAATTAGGTACTGGACTGGTCTAATGTGACATTTGCAACTTTCAGTTTGATTAATTTTTTAAATGGTATATTAGGGTAAAATCAACTGTAGAAATAACATTTTTTCTTACCTGTGAAGCATCAGCAGAAACCGATGATTTATCACAGCAGAGGCAGAGAGAAAAGGGAATAAAGAAGAAATCAATGTTAGTTCATGGACATGTATTTGTTCTCAGTTCTTACCCGTCACAAACAGATATTTTGTCATTAACACTTGGCCAGGGCTTCTTAAATACCCAAGATGCCCCATGAGCAGCATTTATCATCCATGCCACCAAACCATATATCACCATACCTTTTCAAATTAGTGATACAATACAAGCCGTGCAAGGTAGAAATCCTATTAGTGCTGGATTATTACATACAGCATTGCATTCCTCTACATTTATTCACTTGAAAAAGGTTTACGTGTTTGTCCATGACCTGGTTCTTCTCCCTAGGTCTCTCTACGCACTAATGCATTCAGCTCAAAAAGACAAGCTTCAACAGAACAGGAAAAGTGCATTAAAATCTTTGTAAACTGGACATCACAACATGCACAATGCTCTCAGTGTCAGGCAGCTGGACGAGGCAGAAGGTGAGAAGCAGCTCAACCTTGCTCACCATGAAACAGAGAAATCTCAAGAGCTCATTCAGGAGGATTCCAAGACAATTCTTTCAGACTCTTTTTCTTCCCTAAAAGTGATGCCCTCAACTGGCTACTGTCTAATTAATGCAAGAGCCGTACCCTGCAGTCTTCTCTCGGCCTGTGTCTTCCTGCTCTTGCCCACAGTCATTAGCCTGGGGGCTTCTAGTGAGGACAGCCCTTAGCCCTTTGCTCCAGCCTCCTGCAGTACACAGTTTGGCTTTGAGGCTATGCCCAAGGCAATAGAAACCAAAATCAATGGAGGAAAAGTGAGGAACAGGTGTGGAGCACCAGATGAGTTGAGGCAATGTGCAATCAAATTTTTTAACTTTTGTTAGAAAAAAAAAAATGACGAGATTAGGTTGAATGTTTGAGTGAATGAAATAAATGTTTCACCACAGCTTTTCAAGCCATTATCCTATTTAGTCGTGACAACCTGTGTTTCTGCTTCATAATAAATTACTGGTGATTTAATTGATTATACAGGGTTATTGAATAAAACATTAGGTAAATTATGTCTTATTAAATTAGGAGTTCACTTCAGCAATTAATCTACATCTGGTATTGTGTGGCCTGTTAAATTTATGAGAATCACTGGTGGTAGCTGTGCTACAAACCTGCATAAACATTTCCCTCTCTGGAACATTATGCAAATAGCAAAGTTATAATATTAAATTGAACTTTTTCTGAAAGTATTTCTGAAAGGAAGTGTACATGCTTTCATTGCACACCGGAGGCTTTCATAAAGAAGAAAAAAATAAAACTGTCTTCTACTATTAACACAGAGGAAATGTCTTTTGTGTTTAAAAAACCTTGATGTATGTGTTCATTGCAGTCAAATTGTCTTTGTTATCTGGAGGTCAAATGTCACACAAAGATGTACTGTATTTCTCCTATTTAACGCTCCCACTCTAATAGACCTGCCCCCACCCACAAGGCTAGGGTGCAGCTATTATTTTTATGCCAGTTTTGATAAAAATTGATTGCAGTTATGATCAAGAGTTAAGATTTGCAGAGACAGACACTTACTTTGCTAAAAATTTTCCTAATCTTATGCAGTATTTTATTAATTGGATATTTAAATTTACCGTCACTGTCACTTTAAGAGCGCTTTGTTTACGTTATACATGAAGTCAACAAGAGTGCATGATTAGGACGCCCTACTGGCCGGTATAATGTAAAATAGGCAAGAGCGGATTTATGAAGTTTTGTTGATATTTGCTATCTGTGGCATATA
>JAOWBL010000018.1:18421516-18448228 GCA_028564865.1 Zenarchopterus dispar
ATTTTGTTGTATGTACATATAAATTAGCAATATGCTACGTGGATGAGCATGATCATTTACCATATTTAACAACCAAACAGAGAACGATTTTGGTAGTTTTTTTTTTAAATAATTTGTGTATTTCAGACATTTTTTGTGACACCTTATTTTTTTAAAGCCGAACACTGAAGAACATGCATAATTAGGCCTTAAATAGAGGCGCCCTGCCCGTAATTTGCTACACGCCAGGGCGCGTTAATTAGGAGAAATATGGTATCTGCTTTTAAACTTGGCTTGATCCTATGCTTAAAGAGTGATGGAAAGAACCTGATGCCAAATTTTACAAATATAACAACTCTGAGGAATTCCTAAATGGGAGATATTGTGATGCATGAGACAAGTGAGCATGAGTGACATGGCTCAAAGATTTTATTGCAGGTAGGACTACATTGGTTGGCAAAAGTACTGTCATGATTAACACAAAGCAGACATATGGTACTATCCTTTATAATTAACTTCAGCTCATGATTTTACTGTTGCTGTAACTAATCTCAGGTCTTATACACACAGATAAGAGGCAGTTCAAATACTATTTGCTTGCTAATGTTTGGCTTAAGCTGCGGTGAGCAGCACAGCATTAAGTTCTGACGATGACAGATAAACTGACAATCACAGAGCTCTGGGCTAAAAATTAATATGCAAACCTCTATGGAAGAATGGAAATAATAACCACAAGGCATTTAGACTGAAGGTGTCTGTCAACAAGCAAATGTTATGCACCATAACAAATAAAAGTCTATATTCATGTATTCTGGCCTAATAAGAAGATTGCTGTTTGCAATTATTGAAATGTAAAAATTCCACTTGCAGAAAATGCTGGTATAATTAGAAATAAATTATATTAATTAATGCTGAGGTTCATTGATCCCTGAGCTCTCCAACACATTTGCAGAAGTGCTTGTTACTGACTCCTCAACTCTGGACCAGAGTTGAGGAGGAAATAAAAATCTACCATCTGACACATAACACAATTTTATATGTGGTATATTATTTTAATTTTTATGTAACAGTTAAAATTTTAAATCTTTTATTTTGATAAAAGTGATTTAAAGCTCAGCCTATTGATGGAACTCTCCCTGCAATCTTTGACATGTTTGGCATCATTCATATTGTTGACAGGCGCCAACTCTCATGATCCCCAGTAGCTCAGCTAATTCTGTTATTTCTCACAGGCAACGACAGGGGTGTATTGCTAATCAATTAAAACCAATACATGTTCAGTTTATGCTCAGCACAATTAGTCTGACACTCTTAGTTTGGCGCAGAAAGCAGAAATGAAATTGGCTGAAGGAGGAACTAGGTTCTTGTAATAAACTTCATGATGTAATGAACCTGTGGCTCCAGCTGACACACACACACACACACACACACACACACACACACACACACACACCTGGCTCGTACACTTCAGCACTGCTGACTTGGTTTCATTAGAGTTGCCAGAGTCCTACAGGTTGAAAAGTTGACAGAATAAACTGGTTTTGCAGCTGACAGAAAGTGAAGGTGTAAGCTGATTTGAAACAGGTGCTTTCACTCAGCTGGTTAATTAGAGCAGGGTGGAACAGACCTTTTGTCACAGCAGACGTTTTGACTTGTTGTGGCCATAAAATCACGGGTGTAACCAACGACATTAATGACTCCCTCAATTAAACCCTGAATGTGAGCCAGCATGCACACCGCCGGCCACCTGAAACTTGCATAACTCAATTGACACAATGCAGCTGAAATATACCATTTTACCTGAGCTTATTCAGGTCATTAATGAGCTCTTTGGCTTCAAAACAAATATTACGAGGACAAGGGCAAACACGAGGCTCACTTCTCTTCAGGCATGTTGGTGGTGTCATAACTAATTTGGTTCTTAATTAATTTTCCATTAAGTGTGACAAATGCTTTGGGAGGGTGATGATGAGATCAGGAGGTGGTAGATGAACTGAGTGCACAGTTAGATTCACTGATCTGACATGCAAGTCATTCAAAAGTTGACATTCATGTCGTGAAGTTATCCAGCTTATTCACATGGTAACTTTTTGCTAAGTCACTAAAAGCTGCATCTTCTTTGAAGTTTCCCTCTCAAAGCATGAGTAATCCTTTCCTAAGCTTAGCTTAGCATAATGGATCTCACTTGTGTTTAGTTTTATTTCTTAAACCAACCTATTGTAACTGTGGGGAACCCTAACAATTGAACTGGGAAGGACAAAAGCACAGCTCATTATGCGAATGTTGCTCTGCTCCACATCAGTCAGCAAAAATAATTAGGTGTTATATTACCCAGCGTCATATCTTGTGAGGAACTGAAGCTATGGAGTCGGGATCGATTGCACTAAATTTGTGTGTGGAAATGTAATAAACATAATTATGCCTTTTGCTTCTTTTTGAATTGAATGCACACAGTGTGATTGAATGAGCTGTGTATGCACACTCAAGCAGAACGCCTTGCCAATTACCACAAATCATAGTCAGCTGTTTTCTACCTCCTTTAATGGGACTCCAAACTTTCCTTTGCTTAGCATCGCTGAGCACGACCCTTTCAACACTTCCATCTAATGTCAAACTCATTAGAATATAAATTGATTCATGATTACTACCTGCAACTTTGCAACCGGACCAGTAGATAATGATTTAGCTGGAGAAGATTAAACGGCAGCAAAGTCCGTCATGAGCGTGTATGCGTTATAATTATTTTCACCATAATGAAAACTCTACAAGGATGATGCATCTTTCTTTTCTTTATGTTTTTTGTTTTTGTTTATAAACCAAATATTTGTCATTCTAACCTTTCTCATGTGCAGGAGTGCAGAAATCAGGGTAACACTGGGGAAGTGGGTGGTTTAGATTCCCACTCACCCAGGTTACCGTGATAGGAGATGCTTGAACAGAAGGGTGACTTTCTCTCATCCGTACAGCTTCTTGAGTTCTAACTAAATGGTCTAGTATGGGGTTTTAGTTCAAAAAAATATGTTTGGACATCCATTGCTTGTGAAGTGACTTATTTACTGACCTACACATCTCTCTAGTGGGTCGTTATAGTTGACAACGCCTCTGACAACACAGATGTTCCTGATGACCTGTGAATTCATGTGTCCACTGGAAGAAAGTAGCCAGCAGACTTTCCTGTAGTAACACTTAAAATAGCTAAAAAAAAAAGAAAAGAAAAGAAAAGAAAGAGCCTTCAACACCAAGTAGTATAATCAAAACAGAAGCTATAATTATAGATGTGATTATCCACTCTGCTGGCTGATAACATTCTGTAACTAGTCACACCAAACAAACACTGCACATTTTAGCTGTTACCAAGTCTCTAAAAATCTGACTGAGGACCTACTTCTTTGCTATGGGGCCTGTTGTTTGGGAACAATTCTTATTCATACTTTTCGTATGAATCACTGTCTCATTAAATAACAAACTCCAAAGGCCTTGGATGTGGCAGGTGATTTGATATGATGTTATCATTTTTGGCCTAATATTGTATTAACAGAAAAATTTAATAAATTGTTTTCCTAATGTCGAAAGAAAGCATTACTTTAGAGGAAAAGTGTCTTCTGTAGTATTAAGTCACAAAAAAAGGTAATCAGAAATGGTAAACACCATATTAAAAAAAGGAAAAAAAAGAGGATTTCCTCTTATCTACTGTAACACCAAAAACTTGTAACTATTAAAAGAAAACTGAGTGAAACACTTTAATGAAATTGGATTGTTAGAATACTTACAAAGATCTATTCATATTCTTCCTCTTTTGATCTTTTTTAGATAATAATTTCCGATAATTTGATGTATTTCTGATCGATCAGGATTGAGATCTGGATATTTCAATAATAAGATAATTTTCCTGTACAAACACGGGACATTCCCAGGAGGCTGGGATTTGAGTTTTGTTTGAGACCACAACAGTCAAAGTCAGTTTCAGTAGTTTTAGTGTTTGTATGATTGATAACATTTTCAGAAAACCAACTCCTGATGGGTTGATGCCGTCATCAGAAACACTTTATGGACTCTTTGCTGCTGAACCCATAAATGATTTTTTATGTTAATTCTTCTTGTAGCAACTATTGTACCCTGAAGGTCCATCCATCCATGTGAAGCAATGTTTTATGACTGAATTATGTCCTCTAAGTGAGTGTATAGTTAATTTTGTTTGTTCTGAAATATAAGTTGAAAATTTATTTTCACTTTTATTTTTTTAATATTTATATATAAAACCTCATTATTTGATTTTCTTAAGTTCTGTGAATTTTCCAAACCAGGCATACTGATGGTTATAGATGTTTCTAATGTTGTTTGCAATGCTTATTTCTAGAGAGGTTTTTGCAGTGTATTTAGCAAGGTTGTCTGGAGTTAGTCAATACATGCATTTATTCTTCTTTTCAGGCCTTTTCAATTGTCAGTTTTAATTGCCGAAGAATTAAAACTGTTTGATTGGAGTCAAAGCTCAATACAACCCCTCTACCACATAATGTGTTGTTCAAAATGTTTTATTTCTTGTATTAGACCAGGATAATCCCACGCAAACAGTAATTTCCAATTACCACTTAAAAAAATAAAAAAGCTACAAACATGGACATTACTGCCATCATAATAAACAGGGTGTTTGAAATTATTGTTGTGTGCATCGGTGCAATTGGTAGTTTGTGAAAAAGTTCCCATAAATGGAAATGTACTCAACTGTTTCATTCATACCAGTGGATTTTTAAAAACATAATAGATATATATTTTGTCAGGTTGGAGGGGGAATATTCATACCAACAATAAAAGCAGAAAGGCCACAACAAATCCAGTTTTCCTGTGGTGATTTACTATTCTTATGAATGATCATCATGAGCCATTTTGCCAACGGCACACTTGAGTGGAGACAGAGCTCTAGATCAGAAAAGGGACTGAGCCTTCAGACCTCCACTTCTATACAGCTGATGTGGCATTTACGTGCTGATCCATGTCAGAGGCAGAAGATCCCGTTATATTAAAACCCAATTCATTTCAATATCCTGCCAAACAAAAAGCATGACGTTTTTATTGAATTCAAAAGTAGGATTCTAATCACTTCACATATGCACGCAGCTTAATAATTCTTCCATCTTCAGCGCTGAGTTAAATCAAGCAAGACTCATTGGAAATATGAAATGGATGTTTGGTTCAAATACACAATCTTGGAGGGAACAATACATCTGCATAATGGATTTTAATACAACTGCCAGGCTTCTAATGTGCATTTGTTAGAGAGTGATTATAGACTCAGTTCATGAGAATAAACTAACATGTGACAGTGACCACAATTCATTGCAATTAGTGCAGAAACAGTATCAGTAAAGGTATCAGTCACAGGAATACAGATAGAGTTCAATAACTTTTTGTTTTAAAAACATTTTCAATATGTTATTTTTGTGATTTCAAGTTTTCTGAAGCTGTTTCTTCATTTAAATTGTAATTGTGTTGTATAGTCATATAAATTCTGATTTGTGTAAGCGTCCAAACTGTTTTATTTACATCTGAAGCAAAATAGCCAAAAATGTAAAAACTATAAAGAAATAGGATTCTGCCAAGAATCTATCTTTGAATTATTATTATTATTATTATCATTATTATTACATCTTAGTGTGAATGACTCCCATACGGACAATTTTAGGCATTTACCTAAACTCTATATTAACTACGTTAGAAAGCTGATGAGAACCCCCCAAAATTTGATGAAATTAACGCTTTCAGCTCAGATGAAACTGGTGTGTTTTGGCTTTTTTGCACCCAATGTCCAAATAGACAGATGTATTATCAGGATTAAGTTGTTACATTGACTGTCATTTAAATGTAGAGGAGCTACTTTTACCAAGAAACAGATCTGTCTTTTGTAGATAAATACAGAAATAGGTAAGTCATGGTCTGGATCCTTCTGCAGTTGAAACTAAGGCCTTCAAACATTCAAAGTCAGTACTCTGTTTAAATAAAAAGCCCACAGCTCTTCTACAGTGTAGGAGTGACCCTGAGAAACCTTGAAAATCTCTTCTACAAAAGCAAGAGGTTTTGTTGAAACTAAAATGATGCCATCACCTCTATGATGGGAAAAAGTCTGATTTATCTACTGATTTAGCTATCTTTAATACATGCCAATTAAACCACTACAATATCTACAGAACAGTTTAATTTGTGCAGGCAGATAATAATTCATGCGTAAAACAGGTGACGTGCAATCACAAAGTTTGCCGAAGTTGTTTCTCTTCAACATTGCTGATGGAAGCTGTGGGGTTCCAGAGGCCTCGCTTGAATTTAGTCATTAATAAATCATCATGTAAGGTGTTTTGACACCTTTCACAACAGCCAAAATAAGCATGAAAAATAACTGCAACCACAAGAAGAAATTGTCAATCTCTCAAGCAGGAATCATATAATCTGTCTTGTGTTTTCAGCCTTCTTCTGCATGGTGCTATAGCTGTCTATCTTGATTTTCAACAAAGCCTAAGAAAGCATTCCCAGCAGATTGGCAAGTTTCACATCATAAGATGCTGTGTGGTACAATAATTCCACATACAGATAAAGCAACACACAAGCTCAGCCACATGGTAAAGAGCTGGAGCAGAGGCATAAAAGACGCTAGAGACGCAATGCAGACCATGGGAATATTTGGCTGAGTAAGAAGACCTGTTTAACGCAAACGCTGCTGAGCTATGAAGAAGAGATTGAACAACACAAACACATGCACACGCACAAATACACACAAAACAACCACAGAAAGTACAAGACAACATTTCATGACCATATGGTAGAATTAATGGCATAGCTTGTGTTTTCCTTTTTCTCTTTTATTTGGAAAGCCTGTCATAAAACAAACACAGCTTCTGGCTGCACCTCATAAAGCTCCCCTACAGTGACGGCAGATCTTCAGACAGAAACGCCCAATCAAAGCAGCGACGGGTCAATGCAGAGATGTTCCGGTGTGAGTTACAGCTGAGTTCAAAGTCTTATTTTAATGGGGCTACAAACTGTGGTTATAAAAACTTTGGCAGCTTGTTGGCTCTGTGGACGGCATTTATGTGGATATCTTGGTTGAACCAAACCTTATATAAGCGCAGTGGTATGAGGACTATCACGGTGAGGGTATTTTTAATATTTGAACAGGTCAATGATATCAGTAGGCTGGCAGACAATTCATCTCTTGAGGCAACAGAAAAATGATGGAAAACTGTGGTGCTTTAAAAATGTGTCATATGACAAGATATGAGGCAAGTGTGATGTATGGTCAGGACGAGGCAAAAAGCAAATGTTGCTGCCGTTTTTCTGTGAAGAAAAAGCACGTCATTTGGAGTTTCAGGAGTAAACTCCCTTCGCGAGCACTCCTCTCACAGCCACGATGTGCTGCTGCTATGACTTATGTTTGACACCTCTCTCCATGTAATCCCTCTCCAGATGGCACCCTGTCCAACTGTTTGGGGGAAAAAACCCAACAAAATAAATAAAACAAAAAGAAAAAATATAATTTTTGCTTTCATTAAGAATAAAAAAAAAAGTCAGTTGCAATATAAAAGCAATTTGTTTAATTAGTTTTCCTTGACCCCCCCCAAACAACAAGCTTATTATCCTCCCAGCAGTTTGCCCCCTGCTGTCTCTTCTCAATTTACAAGGCAATTGTGGGCCAGTTTTCCAAGCCTCTGCTCAGAAAACAGCTTTCAGTATTCACAGACAGTCAACCCAACAGCTTCATCACAAGATAATGTGCTTCATGTTTATTCCGCCCAGCTCTAAGCTTCATTTGATGATAAATTCATCAACATCATGTTCATGCACTGCCTCTTTTCAGAGACCTCATTTCATCACAGTAAAAGCGGCGGGAAATTGGCCCACAAGCATACTCAAAACAAAACAAAAAACTGACCACACATGCATATGCGTTTTTTTTAATGTCCTGAAGCACACACTAAATCTGAAAAAGGACACCCTCATAAAACCAAGCAGAAATGTTGATCCACACAGACAGAGAAGATACAAAACATCAATCAAAATAATAGCCATCTTTGTTTTCTCAGCCACGAGCAATCCACAGTCCACTCCTTGTGATCATCACACGAATGCCATTAAATCATTCAGTTGGAGGCATCACTGTGTACAAAACACTGTCTAACAATACAGAGGGGTTGTAATTACTCTCTGTAAAGAACCTTTCATTACTCTATTATTGTAAGCTGGAGCGTGCACAGACAAGGGGAGTCTAGATGTGTGTCAATCCATTCAATAGCTGTTAAAATAATAGATTGTTTTTTCTTTTTGGTTGGGGAGGAGGGCGATCCTGAGTCATTTGAGATGCAAATTAAATAAGAACTAAAAGTCTTGTCTCTAAATTCACATGGGATCAAAATGAGCAATTATATGATGTAACAGAACCAATATGTGAAGATACACTGGTATTACTCTGTAGATGAAGCCATTATTTAGTGTGATTTCCCACATGCCTTCCACACTTGTTCATCTCACTGAAGGAGAGGAATCAGATTCACTAATAAGGGTTGTGTATGGAGAGACACGAGTCCTTTGTAAGGTAATGGGGTGGACACAAATCCTGTTGTTTTGTGTAATGTAAAGGTCCAAAAACACCTACTAAAGTTAAAGCGGTGTGTGTGTGTCATCTGATTGTTTGCTGAGTCAATGCATTTAATTTCAAGGCAGATAATCAAATAAATCCTTTGTAAGATGTGCTTCTTACTTCAAGAATTCAAAATATGAAACATAAAATAAAAATGGGTGAATTTTGAGAAAGCTATCTTCAAAGACAGATTCTGGAAAGCAAATTCTGGAAGGTTTTGGTGGCCTAATACTTTCACCATTAATCACTTACAACAGACACTTTTATATTTTCTTTAATATGTTCAAAATTTTATGACCGACTATGCAAATGGCACATTATCATATTATGCAAGCACTGAAGTGCAGAAACATCTAACAGATCATAAGATGTGAATTAAACAGCCCTAAATGTACAAATGCAATTTTTGCCTGTAATCGCTTCCCTTTATATTAGTTTCTTCCAGTTGTGCATTTGTCTTGTACAATGCTCCATGTATTCACTAAGTGAACAGTAATTGACCAAATGCATTTGGACAAAAAGGAAATCTAATTGAAATGTTCTGTAAATTGCATTGGAAAAAAATTGAGTTCCTTTTTTAACATTTCAGCAACATTACTGGCTGGCCTCTATAAATGCCAAAGCAAACCTCCACAATGTCTACTAGTCTATTGTGGGGTGATTCAATATTTGCCTCATTCATAAAACATTCCCAGATACAAAAAAAAAAATCCATTTATTATCAAAGTAGGCAGTGCTGCCCAAGTTTTAATCAACCACATTCAGGATTACTGCTTTATCATTTATGAGAGTTTTTGCCAAAGCAAAACAAAGCAACATCCACAATAGTCACACAAGTGAAAGACCGGACTTGTGGTTTAAGCATTAGATGTGGATGTTTTCAGACCCAAAATCTTTAACTAAAATGTCCAGTCACGGTTCACAGACAGCTACTGGTCTTCACACCTGGATTTTTTCAATCCCAGACAATGTTGCAGGGGCACAACACATCTGAACATAAGAGAGTCCTTGTAACTATAGAAACGCTCACTGTCTCACTGACAGCCCGGGAGAGCAGAGACGGCTATGGGCTCATATTTGAAGGACTATATTAAGATTTAATGATTCATGAACAAGTAAATCTTACGTTTTATTTAAGAGGCATGCATCTATTCCAATAAGTGACACTTGTCTTGTGTGCCATGTGTGGTAAATAATCAAAAACCACTACTGATCCTAACAAATTGCAACCATTGGCTAAATGAGAAATCCCATAGCAGAAGAGGAACCTGTGTGGAGCTGAGAGAGAGATGAGTGTGGTGCAGCTACTAACACCGATTGTAAAACTGAGCCACCAGTCAATTTCAATCAAACCTCCCTGTGATCCAGTTCCTCTTTTTATTTTAGTTTAATAACATTATAATTTCCATTAGTACTTGATTGATACTTACACATTAACTGCTTAAGGCTATGGAAATATTTACAGATAAAGAGCTGATTAATAGTTAAGAACCCTGATTTATAGCCAGTGAAGACTAGCATAGAGCATATGAGTAGTGGTGCTGATGCAAACTCAGCGTCATTGTCAAATGACATAGATATATATTCCATATGCACAAACTGGACACAAAAGGTTCTTTTGAACGTCAGCCTTAATTCAGAGTAGTGTGTTGTGCTCTTCATTTGCTCATACTTCTAAATCAATAGTTACAGTGTTGTATATGAGCCATGAATGCTCTAATAATTTCCAGCACATTAAGGTCTCCACTTCACTCCCATTCTTTACAGCTAGTTTTTGTTGAGTTTGTTTCATCTCTTTACCACGGTACACCTCTCTGTTCGTGCAGTCGCTGATGACTCACTGGGAAGCTCTCCTTCAGACAACATCACACAGCTGCTCAGATAAAGTCAGCGTCATGAGGATAAAAGGCAGTGCAAGCTATCAGTAGTCACCAAAGCCTTGGTTCACCAGATAAAGTGATGTTACCTGCGATGATGTCGGGTGCACCAGTGGAACAGTGTCCTTGGTGTCGTTATCACTTGTGGTTTATTTGCACAGTTCACAGCTGTCCAGGTTCATTCAATTTCCACGCCATTTGATTGAAGGAATGAAACAGTATCACATTTCTCAAATGTTCTAATGGCTTTATTTAATGTGAAACAAACAAACAGACAAAAACATTGCTCATAATTTATTTATCTGCGAAGTTCTGAATCATGTTGCAGTGCTTACTTAACTAATTGAGAAAATGATTTTTTTTAAATGATTTTTAAATTTTTTTGCTAAATGGGTAAAGTGCTTCCACCTAATTAAAACTGGTATTTCATGAAAAAGACAACTGTTGCATGTTTTCTCATTTATAAAATTTATCATGGAAGGAAACTCGTACACAGCACTTAAATGGTCAACTAAAATAACCTTAACAGCAGTTATTGCAAGGTAAATGTGCGGAGCAAAAAGGAGATGAGCTCTATCACTGTAAAATAAACACACACACACACACACACACACACACACACACACACACACACACACACACACATAAATTGGTGGATAAATGCAGCCTGATCAATGTTTTCAAAGCAGCCTTGAACAGCCTTCATTGGGTTACTGCATGTGGACCAGCTGTGAGTCCTCAGGCCCATATACTAATTGAGAAAGGAAAAATAAGTTTGGCTTGTTCTTTTTGGATAATTTGATTAATGGTCTCCATTTCCGCTTCACCTGTTCCATGATCCTCGTCAGCCTGGAGGGGATACTCTGTTGTCTCAGAACATGCTGCTTGGAAATTGTGTGCTAAACTGATACTTACATTTGCATACTAACGAGCACTGTATACTTATGGACAGTTGTGAATAGCATGAGAAGGCATGCTTTTCACTGAATCCTGAGGACGAGGGAAATGAATTGTCTTCTGCATGTGGCACTTTGATAAATTCACTCCATATCATTAATCAGCAGCAAAGGGAAATGAGAGTCTTACGAATGTGCTTTGATTGACAAGCTAATTTAGAGGGAGGAAAAGCTTTTCTCTCTGTGAGTGTGACTCTGCTTACATGAGCTAATTAAAGGTGGCTACTTTCTTGCAGATTTGAAATATAGGATCAGTTCTGGTCGGGTTAAATCTCTGTGCCGTAGGATCAGGTTAGTATGTCACAGTGAGTAAGACAAAAGGAGAGGGGAAAGCTGCTGCAGAGTCAGAGGCTTTTCGGTCAGTTGCTGCTGCTGGCTGAATGCCCAGTGGAAAAGCATGCCAACACTGGAATTGTTTAGCTTTGAGGAGATTATTGCTGTTATGATATTTTACATAAAAAGTGATCGTGCTTTGTGATAAACTCACTTTGAGTATCTGCCTCTTTTAACAGCAGCAGAGCTGAGTTGACACTAGACATCAGTCTTGCCCTGAGTCCCAAAAATATCTCTGATGCTTTGCCTCCCCTTTGAATTTTACCCAAAGGGCAACTCTTCTTTTCTAATAGCATCTCATCCAGCCTTACACATCGAATTTTCTCACTTTGCATTTGTGTGCTTCTGCTTGAATAGCAGAATAATCCAATCAGTGGAGAGCGCCTCAGACTCGAGACATCTGACCTCTGCCGAGGATGGGATCCTGCCAAAGAACATCTCATTTCAGAAAATAATACTCTGCTTTGTTTGGAGATCCTCATTTCTAGCCCTACAATCTGTACAACACTGGAAATTATACAGAATATGCATTTTAAAGATACCTTTGACAATCTAAAATAAACCCCTGCAGATGGAAACGCTCATGTCTGTCTGAATCAGCATGTGATTCTTTCTGTGGGACACTTTCTTTCTGTTACAAGTGAATGTAACTATTCCCATAAAAACACAAGTATTAAAGTGAAAAATAATTTTAAAAAAACAAGAGATAATTTTCAGTTTTCCAGCGTTGTATGTATCCAGATTACATGATTGCACTCACCCAAGGTGTCATTAAAACACACATTTCCATAATTACCAAAAGTGCTCTGCAGAAACTTAACAGTGGTCTATAAATGAAAGCAGTAGAGCCTAAACAAATAGCTGTAGGAGGACCAAATTCTCCTCATAACAGACCACCCCTGTCAAAGTAAATGAGATCAGTTACTGAAAGTCCAAAGTTCACAGTGAAACACTGTCTCTTCTCATCCGATGTCTTGAGGGTCTAAAATGTAATATCAAGGAACCCTCAGCCAGGCAAGTACTTGGGCTCTCTCGACAGACTACTCTGCTGTCTTCTGCAGCCTGCTGAGAGTCCAATCACATATTCTGCAAGAGGATTGTGGCCCATTCAGTGCCAGCTGCAAATCAACGAGTCTGCTATTACCTATAAAGTCCTACAGTAATGCACAGATGACTTTTATTCCAAACTGATATGTACACTCTTACATAACACAAGTCCATCTGATGCCAACTCATATTATGCTCACAGTTCATGCAATGCATTTCTTGGAAGACTCATTTATTTATTGTTTTTGGTTACTTGGGTCCCTTGCAAGATATCACTTAAAATCCTTATGACCTTTTAAGGCCTATTTCTGTTGTCTAAAGATCAGTTGGATGCAATTGTTGCAAAACTGGTGAGGTATCATTTAGACGATACAAGGAAATGATTTTCAAAAAACTAACAATGACTCATGAATGAGTTGTAATATCAAAATGAAATTCAAAACACACACACAAGTATCTTACAATTGGCTTCATGGTTTTGTTGCAAAATGTGATCAAGGTTTGACGACTCAGGCATGACTTTTTACAGCAAATCTATATTTTCAGGTATTTCATCTTTAAACATCAAAATGGCAAGAATGACATGGAAACTTTGTCATTTTTTTCTCTTTTTAACCTGAAACTATTGACCTTTTCAGTTAAAACAGAAATAAAAGGCCTCAATGAATACATGTGACATCACAGTTTTTTCTTGTAAATAGGATTGTGGAGAAAAATGTAACTCTACTGGTAGTCAGTTGCCCAGTGAAATCAACTGAAAATCAAAAAAAGGTATAAGTTTAAATGTTGAAATCTACATAAATGCTGATCATTCCTGTTTGGGGCTGTATGTCAACATTTATTTTAATTTTCTCCTAACATTCATTTTAAGTGACCTGTTTGGTTAGTTTGGAGCCATTAAAAGCAGAAACATAAAGATCTCATAACTTGCCTTATAATGATGATGTATTGCATGTTAGATTATTGTTACATTTCCTTTCTTTGTTTCTTGGTGCACAAATGACAGCTTCTGTTCCATAGAAGTGCTGAATATAATACTATGGTGAAAATTACCCAATTTAAATGCACTGTTTGCATTTTAAAAGTTATATTCAGAAAGCTCTGTTCGTGACACAAAACAACTAAAAATTCAACAATTTCCATTTTCCTGGCAGATTAAGTCAAAGTGCAAAAGTTCTCTGCTGTCTTTCTAATAAAATCAGAAAGTCTGATAAAGAACTGATGAAGGAAAAAATGATTTAACAATAGTGGTGTCAGCCTAACAGATAAAAAGAAGAGAAAGCAGAAGTACATAAGTACTAAACAACATGAAAATTATTGGAAGAAAGTAAAATCTTATATCATCACTACTGATTTCATAAATGTAAAACATCCAACATCATTTAGTCATAATCTATCCCTGCGGTATTTTGAGGATTTTAAGTTTAAACTCTGCCAAAGGAGATATATGAAAAACAAAATATTGGCAATACTTTACTTTGTTTGGGAGAATAAAGGTGCTGCAGCTGTGTAGCAGCTCAATGTTAAAATTACATTATGCTTGTGAAACATTATTAAGGAAACTTTCCATTAGCTCCAACAAGCAATCTTGCAGGCCATGCGGCTATGAATTAGTGTCTTTTTGTTGTTAAGTTACATTATGCTTCTGAAAAATTGTGCAAGTAGTACAAGTGATGGCAGAATATTAATGAGGTGTAATTTCTGACTCCTGGCGATGCACTGTAGAGAAGGCTAATTAGAAAAACATAATAAGTTATGGTTTGATGGGTTTTTCAGCCCCCACAGTGCTGACAGTATAACTCTTATTTACCAGTCATCTCCAGATGCATGCATATCTTTGGCTTTGAATATACACTTGTCATTCCCACAGTATGTTTACACTGCTGTTGCACTCTGTGCCCCATATGTTACGATTCAGTTACGTTTTTTTTCTTTTTACATGTAAATTGTCAACCCTTTATTTTCCATCTCGTTGACAGCGTCATCGAATTTTATGCAACGTGTAAAGCAGTTCTGAATGAGCTGGAGCAAATGAAGTCACAGAAAGGTGAGACGGAGGAAGTGAGAGGATGAGAGGAGCAAGGGAGTGATATTCATAATACACAACATCACTCAGCAGCAAGCGGGAAACCTCTGCCATAGTAACGTAATCCTCAGCCAAGGCCTCCGGATTTAGTAAAAGGGCATGGAGCCTGAATCTTTCATTAAATGAAGCCTTATTTCATTATTTAGAAGGTGTTATTTTCTGCCTCAGTTCACAGGCTAAATGCCAACTGGCAAGTCCAAGGCCAATTTAAATGAGTTGAATTCTGCTCCCATCAGCCCTGCTGGTTCCCATACTCTTCCCGATGAGTGGGTGGGCAAACTGGATAATACAGTCTGCCTGTGAGATGCAGTCTGACTTCACCTGTGTCATCTCTGTCTCTCCCCTGAGTGCAGCCTACTCACCTGTCCAAAAGCTGTGGTCTCAACTATAAACAGACCTTACACCTACAGGCAGGAGCATCTTTAATTGGTGCACTTTGATGCATTGCTCCCAGTATCATAAAGCAGCAATATTGCATGTGGCCCTGACAGAAGTGCACCATTTATTTAACCAGTAATACCAGTTGTATAGTCAGACACTGCAATGCATCTGAGAGAAGTATGAAATCAATGAATTATCTTGCCAAAAGTGTTGAAAAGCCGAAGCATTAGGAATTCTAATGACATCTTGAAGCAGCAGGTTAAATATATATAAACAGGCCATTGGCAAGGTATCATCAGATGCACTCTGACAGAAAACTCCAAATTATGTGGACAGGTGTTTGGAGGGCACAAAATATGTTCAAATGTTCTTGTCCAAAAAAAGATCCTCCCAGTGCTATTTCCAAAAAGTAACTCCATAAACTTGTCGGTGCCAGAGTTAATATAAGAAATTAGTTTTTAGGCTTCTGGGGTGACAGTCTGTGGTGAATAGAGTGATCCGGATTCTGAATTAAGACTCCCATAAAAAAAGAGACTTATTTCATGAGAAATGCAGTCTGTACAGCTTCCTTCTTTTCCCGGTGACATGAGAAGCATGCATAATCATGCCATGTGCTTCTGGATTTCATGTGCGTCAGGAATGAATGGCTTCAGTTTCATAGGCTGTCAAATAGAGTGCATCATTACACACGGCTCTGACTGCTGAGGATCATTTGAATAATGTACTTAGTTACATTATTATCTGTTTCATTCATTATTGACTGGTAGGGTGGCTCTTTTCATATTAGAGAGGGATAACACTTCACTGTATGAAACCCTTCATTTGCTGAGTGGGGTCTAGCATGTCGCTGTGTGTTGTCTCCAAGGAGGGAACCATTATCTGCAGAGCAGAAATCCCTCCTCCATAGAAAGTCTTCAGCTTCATAAACAAACAACAACAGTTTCTCTCCTTTTACTTAATTTTTCAAATGACTTGGTAAATCAATCTCTGCTGAGGAACAACACAGCTTTGTAGCTACTTATCAGGGGATTTGTGTTGCTCTGAGCACTAAATAGCAAACAAAGCCAGAGGAAATAAAGGAGCCAGCACAGGCCCATAACATATCATCTGCTGAAATCAGCCCTAAAGTGAATTCTGACTGCAGCGCGCATATTCCTTAAAAAAGCCAGTTATGTTGTGTGTGCTTTAATCTGCTAATCTGCAGTTCAGAACACTGTCATGCAATTTTTGAAATAATTAGAGGATTTAGCACCCACCAGGACTGAGTGAGCAAGCAAAGATCTCTCTTGTGATGATAATGTGCAAAGTAACTCTTCACTTGGCCAGATGTCCCACAAATGTATTATCCCACGTGAGGATAATGGGATATTGCCACTTGCAGATCTTCTGGCATCATCACATTCATGATATTGGAGGGATGTCAAATATTCACACATAAAGGTGAATGATTTCAAACTCATTATTTTGTGTGAGACTTTGTTGTTTGTGTCCACAGCCAATGAGGCCAAAGTAGAGGGTTCAGCTGCAGGGCAGGGTCGCTGAGCTGGTATTGTCTTCACATTACTCAGCACAGTCAATACTATATGGATATATGTCTTTGCCCTAACCCCCATTTGATAAACTGAAGTTTTATACCAGCAGTTGTCGGTTGTGTAACCCATTGGAGATTGTCAATATTGCCATGAATTTCCTCCACATCTGCTGGGGCTCTGCTGTGTGCTTCAGAATAAACACTAATGCAGCCGCTGTGAGGAGGACCGTAATAACAGAAAGGTGTGTTATGCTGTTGAAATGAAACTCATCATGGACATTGGGGAAGGAAATTTGTGTTTCAGAAGTTTCTGAATTTGAAATGTGTCCTCTTATTTGAAAAATTGAAATCAAATCAACCCCAAGTATCAGTTGCAGCACGTACAAACTTGTTCACAAACTACTGTTGTAGAAATTACTCCTTCAGCAAATCCAAACAAGACAGTTCATGCAAAACTTGAAAACCAACTCTATTTGTTGCCTAAATTAAATGCTTTAAGACTTGTCAGTCTTCAAAATCAACTCTTAATTAGCAAAACAAACAGTCATAAATCATACTGTTAATACTGATGAACAACCCATGAATCATAATAACGCCTCTCAATGGTATCATTCTTTCCAGCATTTATTAAATGTGTCTCAATTAAACACAAGAATCAAAGTCAAAAGTAAACTACACAAGACACAACATGGTTCAAATCTATAACTAACATAGGATGAGCACTAAACAACAATGACTACTTTTTAAACTTTCTCCAAAGCCTTGTTTTAAATCTTGTGTGGAGAATGGCATGTGCCCCAGTTTTGTTTTTTTTTTTGTTTTTTTTCCTGAGGAAGTAATCAGAGGGGGGAAAAATCAGTGGAATGATTAGATTAATTAAAAAACCATGGGGAAGGCAGTATCTTGGCTGTTATGATTCAATACTCAAACTCTCTTGGTGGTAATTACATGTGTATACTAAAGCCTGAGCTTTTTCCAAGGTTTTGCTACAATAGCCTTAAATTGCATAATGGTACTTTACGCATACTCGAGGACATAATTGGCTGCAGAGACAGAGCAAGAGACATATTTCACACTGTGATCTTTTGATTTATTAACTCGGGATATTGTCTGGCTTTTCATGTTCAGAATTTCTCTCTCCAGTTGTTATTAAAAATGAGTGACATTAATCAACAATATTTTCATTTTCACGTATGGCAGTTGCAGAAGTTAAAAAGGTCTGTTTCAAGATAGTTCAGATGTGAACAAACTGCTCTGTTGCAGCATCAAAGGTGAACAAAGATATTGTTTTTATCTACTGGATGATTCTACTGAAGTTTAATATTTTCACTGCATTTAACAAATCTTACTGAAATGGTCTTGCTTCATTGTTACATCAGTCACTAACGCAGTATTACAGTATAATTCACATTCTGCTCAACCCACTTCACACCAGCCCAGTGATCATCTCTGAGGAGGAAACTAAATTCATGTATTGGAAAAGAAGTGATCCATTCTCTTTCTGAAACTTAAAATTTGATGTTCCATTTATGAATTGCAGAGGAAAGGAAAGGCATTTTGAGGGTAGCGTTCACAAATTTAATGCCAGCTATAGAAGATACTACATATTACAAATACTCCCTGGGAAGTTTTTCCAATACAAATTCCCCTCTCACGAACAATCCTGCTGCAAAGAAAGGTGATATTATATAGAATAGAAGCTCAGATTGAGAAGTTTCTTGAAATATGTCTATTTTTTTCCCACTAATGACTTCTCACTGCTTTTCCACGGGAGACTCATTGCACTTGTCGTTCCAGTGAGACACAGGAAATTTCTCATCCATATAGTGGATTCTCCTCGGCTTTCTAACATGTCTTTGGTAGTATCATTATGGACCCGTTTGAGCTGCGTTTTAATCTGCAGCAACTGTATAATTCTCTAGGCAGGGTTGGTTTTTATTTAAAGAAATCTGGGCTCTTGCCTGCAGAGGTAAGGGTTAACTCGAGGGCGGCACTAATTTCCAAGATGAAGCAATTAAATGGTGTATTAAAAGCCAAAGCTGGGTAATATTCTTTATCCACATCGGTCCAACACTTTGAGGCTGCTCACGTCATGTCTGCTTTACTGTTTTAGAGGGAGAGACAGAACTAGATATATAGAAAGACAATTTTGTGCACATCTAATACATGTTTTATCTTGATCTGTCAAGGCTATATTAGTCTTTGCTAATCTGATATAAATTCATTTTTGCAAAACAAATCTTTTATCAGACTGTGGTAAGTTGCATGTAATTAGGGTTTCATTAAAAAAAAAGTCAAAGAATATTGAAAACCTATATTTAATTCAAATAAGCTCCCCCTGGCTGAGTGGCGTGTTTTTAATAACAGTGTCCACTGGACATTGTTCTTAGATATTACCCTGAGAAATCTCATTAATTCCCAGTTAATTGTGGTCACATTCCATTTAGTTGGGTTGGTGGAGAAAAGCTGCGATACATTTAGATAGCATCAATACTTGAATTGCTTTCTGATGGGCTCCTCACTTACTTAACAGGTGAAAGATCCCAATGCATTTTAGATACTGTAATTAATCATTTACATACTCTTACTGCCACCTGATAGGTCACCCTGCTGTGCTCTCCCAGTGCTCCTTTCATTAAAATGCTAATCTAAACTGCTGACCCATCCTGCTGCTGAGGAAGACTGCTCATAATGACTTTCCGTTGTGCTTCTTCATGCCCTCGTAAGACCTGCATAACAGGAGGTGCCATGGGACAAAAACAGGGAACTTCCCACAAAAGTGTGTGGATAGATATTCATTTATTCCAATGTGCTCCATAGTGCTCCTGCACGGACACAGGGCTCATTACCCAAATGTGATTTTTAAAACAGCTATTTCTCCTCATTTCACCTGGCTTATACACTATGCACCAAAGGTTAATGATACTGGTTGAGAAGGTGTAACCCAAGAGATTACGAACAGCTGAAGAGTCGTCTGTCTGTCAGCACAACAACAGGATGGGAGGTTCAGTGAGGAAAGAACAATCACGAAGTGACAATCACCTCAATGTCCTGGAGTTAATGAGATGATTCAGTAATTCAAACTTCCCCTTCACTGCCTGCAAACCTTAAAGGAAACTAATGGAAAAATGGTTTGAGAGGCAGATGAAGGTACATCACAACAGTGAAGTTCTTTTGTTCCATCAGAAAGTTAAATAAAGTTACATCCAGTTAACTACACCACTGTAAAACTATATAAAACCAAAACTTCAAGAAAGTATATTTGCTATATGACAAATACAGAGTTCAAAAGAAAGAACTTGGCTGAAAAGGACTTGGGTAAATAAGTGTGTTTCTGCATGTGTTACTTTGCTGAAGGTTTATAGACCAACAGCAGGAATATTTCCAAGCACTGCAATAGTTGTATACAATCTGCTACAAGCACATTTCTAGTTTTCTCTGGATGTAAATGCATTTTTATTCTACATGAGGATACCCTGCAGTGATTTTGCCTGTTATCACTCATGATTAGAATGATTAAAATGATTATAAAATTGCTATATATGATGGATACAAAAGTACATTGTGATAATAGTGTTATTTTGATGAAGCAATGCCAGTGAATAGGGCATACAAGCTCACATGTGAATGGTTGGCTGCACCACTAACAAAGCATGTTGGCATCACAAGCTGGCAGAATACTTGCATTGACTGGTATGGACACAGACTTATGGAAGAAAACATTTTTATACATGCTTACAGAGCAGTGTATACCAGTGGACTGTGGATCACTTAATGATCCTTTTTTTCCCCCCTCAAATAAATGTCTTTGCTTGTTTACAATTTTAACACAATTTGGTATTTCACAAATGATACATTCTTATGAGGCTGATGCTCCTGGTCATTTGAAATGTGTGTATGTGCGCGCGTGCGTGTGTGATATTTTATACTAAAGTATTGTGTAAACTAAATATACACCAAGTATAACTCATATATTTAAAAGATATCATATAAATAACAGCTGTTGCATTTTAAACAATAAATTATGTAAAAAGCTGTTGCATGTTGCACAGAAGAGACAGATGCTCTAAAATGATCTCGCAGCAAACATTTATTGTGTCTGTTTATACTTTATGAGAGTTGAACTTATGGTGCAAAGTTGTTTCCCCAGTTCAGATTCTTTTCAGTCTAGGGCTGGTATGTGTGTGTGTGTGTGTGTGTGTGTGTGTGTGTGTGTGTTACATATTAAATGACTATGGTTGTGGGAGAATTTGTTTAACAGTCATAGTTTCTGATACAAATGCTTCATTATGGTCTTACAATTATGTGAAATTTGTTTGTATTTAGAGCCATTATAAACCATTGTATCACTGGATTTATTTCGTTTTCAGACAAAGGGTTTGCATTTTTTTTTTTTTTTTTGGCTGAATAAATTATGCACGTGTTATAATGTCAGGTGCTGTTATTTATTTGAGGTTGTGTTCATTTAATCTTAAGACTTGGAGGCTGTCTTATGAGCCTGGATATGTAGGTTTGAGTCTGTTGAGTCAGGATTTCCAGTTTTATGAATGTGTCTCTTTAATCTCGCTAGAATGGTAACTTTCGCTGAGCTCATTACCTGTTTCACAGAGAGTTGTGTTCAGAGTTTCAGATTCAGCTGATATCATAATTACAGATTCTTTTTGTGATTGCATCGCAAATCAAATCCTGGTGAAACAGCATTAAAATATCAGGCAGACAAAATAGATGTTCAAATCTCACATTTTAACCAAATTGAAAAAGCTTAATTGTCTAACAGCAAAAGAGATTTCATTTCTATTTTCACTGTGAATGTATTAATTCTGTATTTCTAAAACTCATTTTCGGATTTTCATAAACTGATTTGTTTTGACTCTTTTGAGTTCAGAGGGGTTTTTTTTGTTTTGTTTTGTTTTGTTTTTATCACTACCTCAATGTTTTGAGACTGAAAGTTTTGGACAAATAATGACTCGTAATCTATGGATTCTTATTGAGCAGCAGCCTGTCAGTCAAAACCCCACCCCACTTCCAGTCTAAATCCAATCCACTTTTAGATGATAGTGTTAACTGCACTGTAGTATGTGTTGTAAAAGTAAGGAGTGAAACCTGAAATTCACTAGTATAACATTTCTCTTTTCAAATTCAATCTGACTTCTCTGTCCAGTTATCACCCGGTATCCACTGAAAATAATGAAGTTTCAGAGCATTTCTGCACTAGCTTCAGTCTTAAGACCCTGAGGCTGTCTCTATATCTTTTAAATATTGTGTTTGGTCCCTGCCTGAGATATGATTGGCACCCTGAGGACCCCAAAAGTGGTGTTGTCCTGTTCATATGAAAGAGGGATTCAATATAAAACAGATTTCATCCTTGTGTGGAGCGCAGCTCCTCATGTAAAACCATCTACTTTTGTAGACGTACCATATCACGGGGCATTTTACCAGAGAAGTACAAGAGCATTACATTAAAAAAAATCCCTTTTTTGGACATTGTGGTGTAGATTTGTTGATGTACCTAAGCCAATCATTGTCTTATTTCATGAACTTCATCAGCTTAACACATTTCACTTTCTAACTGAGGTCAGAGCATTATACAGACTGACCTTTGGGTGAACTTCCACTTTTCACAGAACATCCACTGCTGGGAAGGTTGGCAACTGCCAGCAACAATTGCTTTTCTCGGATCATTATTGATGTCTTGTCTCCTTGACACTGAATGTTCCAGACAAGCAAACAGCCGGGACTTCAGCTTCCATAGTGGTGCTGATACCTGGAGATGATCAATAATCAGGAGTCTTTGATTTGCAGCGCCTGGCTGCTACTTACTGCTTTCAAGAGAAGCAGCTTACTTCGTTTTCTTACAATTCTCCTTTTTGTTTTACCTATAGTTAAATAAATAATAACACCATGTAATATGTCATGCATTGTTGTTCATCTGAGGCTGTATTTGCCTTAGCTTAACAAGCCCTGATACATAAATTCAAAGACAGAGCACTGTTTTGTTTTTCTTTTTCAAGTGACTAATACACTGCTTTGAAGACAATGACTTTAGCTTTAGTTAAATTTCTTAAGTGTGAGCTGTTACATACACATAAACACATTCTTTTAAAGTTTTAGGGAACTGACATGAACATCTCCAAAGCACCGTTGTAGACAACTTAGACAGCAGGATCATAATAAATGTATATCTCTGTATCTGTCTCACACAGATTCAGAAGATGTGTTTCTGCAACAGCAGAAAGCACAATTTAAAAATTATGTGTGCCAAAAAACCTACGCACATGAAAAAAAAGACTCAGAAAATACAGTAACACACATTCACATAGGAATAACACAGAACTTGAAATACATGTACAACCAGCAGTTTTAAAAGCCAAATGAGTGTGGCATGTCTTATTCAACCACACAAAAGCTGAAACTCTGAATTTATCTTCAACAAGGAAGAGTTCTGCTTTTGTCTGGGGGTTTAAAAATAGACTTTCATTAATACCAGCCATGGAAATAATAATCACATCAAACTTCACACAGAGTGGAGAAGTGAGCTGAGCTGCATGTCTCAAACTGAAAACATATTCTGCTGCAGATGCTCTTCAATGTTGTGATCCCAAGCACGAAAACAGCAGCAATAACTCCAGGCTTCAAACACAATAATGTCTCTTTATAGAGACAAATCAAATAAATAGAACAAACTGACTGAAAGTGATAAGTTAGTATAGTAGATATGTCTGTGCTAGTATTTCGGGCTACTATACTCATGGTCCTC
The DNA here is from genome assembly GCA_028564865.1 of Zenarchopterus dispar. NCBI lineage: Eukaryota > Metazoa > Chordata > Actinopteri > Beloniformes > Zenarchopteridae > Zenarchopterus > Zenarchopterus dispar. The sequence continues at coordinate 18,445,087 of JAOWBL010000018.1, forward strand.
TCTTGATCAGGTTCAGGCAATATTGGGGATAACTCTGCCTCTATATCATATAGAAAGAGTAGTTTCCAAAAAATACATATCAACCAAGAAGTGTGTTTTCTTTCTTTGGCTTTGGGTGAATAAACATGCAGCACAAAAAACATCAAATGCACATTTACACACGGTTATGGTTTCCAGGTTACAACTGTTTTTGTGAAATGCTTCAGAAAAGGAAAAATCCATAATGAGATTAGCTTCGAAGAAGCCAGAGCAGCTATTTTTATGTTTCTCATGCATTGAAAACTTCAACACAGCTGCTATTCATACACCATTGTCAGAATGGTTTTAACCTTTCCGAGATTTAACTCAAAGACCCAACAAAATAATTTCTGCTAAATTGAATTAGAATCTGAAAAATCTTTCATCTTTCAGAATAATAATTTTAATCCTTCAATTGCCATGATGGCAAAGAAAAGCCATTTAATTTTAAGGGGCCAAAAAGTACAAGTCAGACAGAGAATGAATCCAATTAGAAAGCTGAGCCAAAGCAACACAAAAGAGAGAGAATCAATAATACAAATGTCAAGATAGACCAAAGCGGATATAAATATCTCCCCCATCTCCACATAAAGGATGAATATTTTTCATTGTCTCTCTGCCACCTTACTTATCGTCCTTTTAACTTGAGCAGGGCTGATATTGCAGGCGTGATTTATCACTGGTCAGCAGAGAGGCTACTGATCCCTGAAAGAGGTTTGCATTAATGCATTATTCAAAACTTTTAGTAATCTGCCACTTTTGGATTAAGGGAGGAAAATGCTCAGTTCTTTCTCCCCAAAGCCTTATTATCAAAAGGGCCTTCTGGCTTTCCAATTAATGTCACAGATTTCTTGTATACATATCACCAGAAGAAGATACCAGCAAAACCACAAATGACCTCTACCTGTAAATTTAATAATATTACAAAAAAGTTTTAAAAAAAAAAGCAAACAAAAAAAAAATCTCATCTTGCTACCATACCACTGGTAAACGTCATACATGCAAAGTAGCATGTACGACAGTATCATTTAGAACAACATTATTTAATCTCTTGACATGCTGTAAGCCCCTATCCCAAACATCACTTTTAATGTTCATATAGCTTTAACAGCTGCAGCGTGAGCTGTCCCAATCGATTCAAGCTGTGTTATGACAGGCTTGTTGCGTTTGCTGGTGAGCATCCGTTGAGGCGCAGCAGAGCCAGAGGAGCCAAGTGTTAATGAGGTGAGTAATTAAGGAGGGGGATATTGAGCTTGCTGACCCCTCTGGCCCTGATGAACAGAGAGAGATGGACCATGAGACCAGATTACACTAAAAAGACTCATTAGATGAGCTTGGGTACACAGAGAAGTCTCAATAATTTGTCACGCTCACTTTGGCCTGTATCCCTCACTGATCTGCAATGATTGAGATGTGGTTTTTTAAAAATCATTATTGTTGTTATTATTATTATTATTATTATTATTATTGAAGGGAGACTAAGTGTTTCCTTTTTGTCTCAGTAGGGAGCCAAGAAGCTAGAGAGACAGATGGAGAGAGACGACTAGAGGAGTTACACTTATAGTCAGAGTGGGAATCCAAAACTTGAATTTGGTCAACTGTTCAAGAAGCACCAAGACAGAACAGTATCAGGATTTAAGGGAATAGGTGAAACAATTAGGATGCATGAGAGTGGTGTGTGAACGTTATGAACCAGGCCAATGCCTCTATGTCCTCGCTTCAGTTTGTGCCTGTGTCAAAAAAAGGACATAGAATTTTAATGAAAAAAAAAAAAAAAGTATAATAGATCTTAGACATATCATCTTTGCCCCTTATATTTAAACATTTATGTATTTATCACTCATTTTAATTGAATTTAAGACCTTTAAACACACATTTATTTTATGTTTTTTTTTTGTTTTGTTATGGATGTTTTTTTTATACTTTTAAGATGCACCAATGCCACATTATTACATATCAGCCATGTCATAATGCAAAATCTATACAATATGTGAGGTTATAAGAATTAAAAATAACAAAAAGCTCTCATTCAATCAAATAACACAAGAATTTTTAAAGAATAATATTGTAAATATATTTTATCATTTATATAATACATAGATCAAAACAACTAATAAAATCACTCATATCAATCAGTACTTGACAAAACACCAGTGTTGATATATATTAACAGCAAACTGGGCAACAGAGCTGGTGTGTATATAGCTAAGTAACATCTGGGTAAAAAGAAAAAAGAAAAGTGAAAAGGAGATATTTCTTCCCTTTGTATTTGGATATCACACAGAAACAGATGAATTCTCTGTAGAAGACAACATTACCTCCCTGAGGACAATGACAAACAGGATGAGGTGAAGCTCAAAAACGTGCCGTATTTTTCAGATCACAGTGAGAAGCGACACGATGAAATATATTTTAGACATTTTACCATCATTAACTGTGAGTATTTGTTTTCAGCAACATGTTTATCAGATAGCTTTGGAAACTACAGCACACATAAAGGGTGTGTGGTTTTGGTTTTGTGAACCACAAAAGACTTTTCTCGCTTTCACGCAATATATGATGCGTTAGCAGGCAAAACTAAAAGTCTCTGATTTATTCATTAAACTGGCATTATGTCTGTGGATTTAGCCTGAAAATTGCTTTTATCTATAAAATGACTCAATCTCTTCAGGCACTCTAACTCCTGAGGGTTGTTAGTCAGAGACAGCTGAATAAAGGCACCTTTGCATGTCTTGTCCCACGGTCATCACCTGTATTACAGTGCAGCGTCGTCCTCTGAAGTGTAAACAGTCAATCCTACCTAATCGCCTGTTCAAATATGGAAATGGTAATCATCTCTGTGATGCGCTGATTGGCACAGAGTCACTTCAAACATGACACGGCGCTGTACTGAAAATGAGCTTTCCAGGAAAGGAGTTTCTATTTACTTGCATTTTCCCCTTCGAATATTAGAAAAATAAACAAATTGGAGAATTTATGATGGTATCCAGCAGGAGCCTAATATCCGCAGTATTAGTCTTTTTAAATGCATTGAGCTATAAGACAGAGTGTATACAAAATGTGTATATTATATATATATATATATATATATATATATATATATATATATATATATATATATATA
>JAOWBL010000018.1:18453646-18475784 GCA_028564865.1 Zenarchopterus dispar
TCGAAAGGGTAAAAACACAATTAAATAACAGGCAAGATTTGTAGATATTTGAAATTAAGAGCTTCATTTATGTGTCAAGGGTAAAATCACAGACTAACTCAATGAATACAGGCAGTCAATGAGAAAATAAGTACACATTTATCATTTCACATGTGGGCATCAACTGACAATTGCAGTCAGAGATTATGTTTAGATTGTTGTGCTGCATCCTCTGAACTGACATTAATGGGATCTCATTGAGCTGCTGAAGGCCATTAGCTACAGAGAACAACGCCATGGTGCTCTGATAAGGTGGGTAGATGCGCTACACTGACTAATGGCTTGGAGCTGAAATACACTGGCCCCCGGGATATGAAGCCTTATAGGGAAACACAACTCGATGAAACAAACTGCCTGACTACAAAGTTGTCCCAAAATATATTTATGGAAAATATCTCTGCTAATATAATATTTTAAATAAATGAAGAACTTCTAAACCATTCGTTTTAGAAGTTCTTGCATGCAGTATAAGAACAGCAAAGGACAGCAAAGAAACACAATGGAGTGTATCATTCTGTTTTTATCTATGAGAGATTTTGCTTTGTGAGACTTTCCTTTTTTTTCCCTAGACAATAATATTCCACAGACTTGGCATATGTTATTTATAAGAGTAACTTGGTTGCACTTATAACAATAAATGAAAAGTGACATCTTCATTTCTCCCAATTCTTCATAGATTCAGTTGGTTAGGTGACTTTCAGTGGTGTTTCTAAAATAAAAGCTAAAATGTTAGAAAAAAAAGAATCTTTTCTCTGACAATTTACACCCAGATAGAAGAATGTTAGCACAACTGAATAAGACAAATTACTGGATCTCCAGTCTGAAACATTTTCTTTCTTTGTCCCACAACTTTCACCCCCAGATTAGACACAAGTTTTTTTTTCTTTAATGCTCAAAGATAAGTTAATTGTAGATATTTAAACACTTCTTTCAGTGTTTAATAAATCAGAAGGATTTTAATAAATCAGAAGGATTTCTGGATTATAATTGTAGACCGGTTGTTCCTTATACTCTGATACTATCGTCTAAAGAAGTGGCTCCTTCAACACCGGTCTCAGTACTGATCACCAGCACTGAAACCAGATCCCTTTAAGCCTGCTTGTCTTATGCTTAAAAATTATTTGTCTACATAGCGCATGTGTGTTTTAATGTGACTTGCAGTATGGTGGCAATGGTGACTGCAATAGTTCAAAAACTAATATACAGTTTATGATTAATTCAATTCAATTTTATTTATATAGCGCCAATTCACAACAAAAGCCAAAGATTAAATCTTCTAAAAAAATATTTGTTGGTTCTCACAGAGATGAGTGGCATCACCAGGTGTTTGGATGGTCCTCTTTTGCCATGATCTGACAAACATTTGTAATTTTAGTAGGCATATTGAATTTACATACAGACATCCATGGTTCCTACAGTGATTTTGGTGATCACTCTGACAACTATTAAACTGGCATATAAGATTATATATGACATATTAATAATTAGACAACTTATTAACTTTAGTGATGCCAGTGTTTTATCTAGTTTTTTTTTTTTTTTTTTAGTTTTACACTACTTTGTTTATATTTAGAGTCCTTTATAACTAATGGCACTCTCAATAAGCTTGGTTACATGTATTGCTTAGTGCTAATAAGTGTGTTATTATAGTAACTCGTGTGCGCATCATATCAAAAGCAATGCTGAGTATGCTGAGTGGGGGTTTGCCTCTACAGGAAGTCTGTATGTCCCGACGCCTTCGATTCAAGACAGAAGCTTAAATTAGGCTTTCGTGTGTCCTTTCAGCTCCACGTGGGCGTTGATCTGTATGGACCAGAGGGCTTATGCTGCACCACAGAACCGACTTTGAAGCCCAGTTTGCAAGCAACCAAAGCAAAAAATAAAATAAAATAAAAAATCCTTGATCAGGGATAAATCTGAGAGTTATCAATATTTGCTAGGCAGAACTTGATTATTGTATGTAAAATACAATATTCAAAGGTGTTTCAAAGAGGCTTGCTAACATTTGACTTGGCCATCTCTGGTCCTTCACCAAAATCTCAAATGCAAAGTATCTGGAGCTGCGGATGACTTCACAACAAAGGATCACTTACACTTCTCTAAAGTTAGTCTAATTACCTAAACTACTTAACTGCCCTATTTAACGCAGGTTAACAGTGCACAGCTCTGCCTTTCCAACTGCTAAACTTTCTGCTGTACAGAAATACCACCACTGCCCCAGAATCCACCTGCATGTCTAAAAATAAGTTACATTGTTAAGTTTAAAGTAAGTGTTATAAAATTGATAATAAAATTTGCTTTTTGTAACTTGTCAGACTGAGCTCTTGTTTTGTGCAAGTTTTGAATCATATCATTTCTGCCACATGTTTTGCTGACAAAATGCAGTCTAAACAGCACAACAGTCAGGAGGAGAGAGGGCTTCATACTAGTATGAAGCCCTCCTGACTGTAAAAGCAATGCTCTTTATGTCTATTCTTGTGGTTGGTTCACCCTGCTCAGGACGAAATGAGGTGGACTCCACCAGGACAACATGGATCACAGGGTACCTGACAGGATGACAAAGTTTGTGAGGACTTTGTGTCAAGGGCAGCTCTGTCTGCCCTCTTTTTTACACTGAACATCTCTAAAAACAGAGTAAAAATATGTCCTCAGAATAACATTTATTATGATTCTGTTGAGTAGGTCTATTTTGGGCAAATAGCTGCATACTGTCTCAGTCTATCAATGCTTAAGTCTCTTTTACAACATATTTACTTTTGTTTGGTCTGTTCCTTGGTCATGCTCTCATTTTTTCTTCTGTCATTACTTTCTTGAGCATCTTAGCTGCCTCTGACAGAATTTCTGCTGTAGTTCTGTGAGCTATTGTCATTGTTGTTGATGTTTACAAGTATCATAAACCAAACACAGTTGTCCAATGATGACAATTTATTCTGTCTGCTTTTTTCTGATAGCAGGCACAGATGATCACTGCAGCTACATGCTTCATAAAAAGACAAGTATTTCTTCACATGAACTGAAACTGATATTATAATGTGAACAAAAGTCATTTGGTACAGTATACATATTGTGTATAATGCTCACTTTAACATAGAAACCAGCTGTGAGATACACCAGCTGCTAGTAAAATATGATTTATCATATTATCTTGGTCATTTGACTTAAATCAACCAGTATTTTGGGGCAAAGGCGTCATAAAAACCAACCTGGGTGGAAAACATCCAAAGCATCCAAAATGGCACTGGGTCAGAGTCATTCCTTTCTCTTTCTGTACCAGCTGTGCAGAAAACAACAGAGAGAATCTATTTTTTATCATGACTTGTATTTCAAGATCAATAGCCCCTAATCCACAAGGGAACACCCCCCCCCCCCCATACTGGTCTGAAATCAAATTGTAAACAGCCCGAAATAGCTCCTGTGTGACTAATTCCCTCTCTCTGCCACAACTACTGGAATCATAAGTGGCTTTTTGTATGGACCAGATAATTAGATTCTTTACCGTATTAAATACACAACCCCCACACCGATCTGACATAAAGAAAATCTGGCACACCAATATTAATAGATAATATGATCAAAGATGGCCCTGTATGTTTTATTAGCCATCTGGCAACTCCACTGAGTGATTTAAAAGCAATTTCTAAGATGTAACATTTGGAAGGAACAAACAGAGTGAGGGTGCGGGGACATAAGGCTGATGAGAGACAAAAAGATATGCTAGGTGTGGGCAATTAGCTACATGGCAATACCCTTGTTAAAAGGTTGGATAAAGCCCAGTTTGGATTGATTTACTGGCTGTAGTCTGGTGAGAGCTCCCATCTCGTAGCCTCAATGCCCACTGAAGCGTGCCTTAGGACTTTGTGTTGGCAGCAATATGGCTTTTACATCTAACTATCTGGACGCAGACAGAGTGGAAGGACTCCTGAGACAAGTTGACAGAGGGGAGCCTCCCATCACTTGTCAGCATTGTCAGGGGTAATTCCTTATTATCCCCAGTCTATTGGCTGCTATTCATGTCATTTATCATTCCCATCGTCTTTTCATTGTGGCTCACATCAGAGAGCGAGAGAAGGTCTAGGGGTGATGTATGTATATAAATGTGTTGAAAATTGGCTGAGTATAGATTCCTTTGCCCATGCAGACCCCTTTGTTTGATGGCAGACAGAGGTGGCTTTTATGTGTCTGCCAGCAGGGTCACAGCTCTCTTCATCAATGGCTTGCCATTCAGGAGATAAGCATCAGCTGGCAGGCCACTCCACTGACACCACCACTTCCTCTCGGAGTCAGCAGATTACATTTTAGAAGTTGACAGCTTGTTATCACCTTGGATAGGAGGAGGGCTTAATCTTTTGTTCCTTTCTGACTGAGGGAGGGCTGAGGAATCACTGGCTCAGGCCACCGACTCGACCAGCTTTGCTCCTTGTGCCCTCTGCAGTGACACACATGGTGAATAGGCCACTCTCCTCTCCACTCTTTTCATCTTTCTCTAAGACTGTGTGCACTTTGTAGAGGGATTACAGTGATTGAAGCCTCAGCAGTGCACAATAATATCCATTCAACATGTCTCACTGCCAGGCAGGGGATGGGTTCAAGTCCGATTTCATAATGGGTACGTCGGCTTCCGACTGCAGGGACGGATCACTGCTCCTAAAGCTGTGCTTGTCTTTTGGGAACAATCATGCAGAATCCCTCTCAGAATTATATCCATGACTATAATAGGGATGGAGAATAGCCTGATTCTTGTACAGTATTATAGCTTGATACAGATAGGACTTAGCGGAAGACTTTTAATGGTTTTGTACTAAACTTTTATATTGTCAAACAAAGTGAAAAAGAGTGTTGCAATTAGATGTTTTATTTTAAACACTGGGTTATAGAGGCCAAGGCACCAAAGAAAACAGGGAATTTCATGAGTTACCTTTTTGGTATCTGGAAAACCTAATTTCCTAATCTATTCAGTGCAGACATATTTAAGGTGCAAACATTTACCTCATAATCTGCAAGCCATCCGTGTATGATAAGGGTAGATATGAACTTTATCATTAAAGCACTAAGTCAACACAAAAGTCCTGAATGCCTTTTTGAATGAGTGAAACAATCATTTGAATTCACATATTTTTAAATCGACCTGCTTAAAATAATAGTTATAGTTTCATTTTGGTATTTTGTAGGATATTTCTTCACAGAGTTATAATGAATTGAACAGCCTTCAAGTCATTCTAACTTGAACTTTCACATTTATTACCTCTTATTTGCTTTTGAGGTCACAAGATATCTCCAGTGAAAACAGTGGTTACATAACATCTGCCTCTCATCCCACTCTTTCTTTGCATGTCTCTTCCTGTTTGTAGCACTCACAATCTGCAATAATCTGCAGGAAGATGGCTGAAAAGTTCAAGCTTGTGCTCTGTTTTTTGATCTGATAGTGATGACAATGTTATGTTTGATGTTAACAGATTCATATGAAGGCAGTGACATTTAAAAAGAAAAAAAAAATCATACCACTCATGCAAGGCTAGCATTTTCTGATGAAGTCAACTCTAAAGTTTTTTGTTTTTTATGTTCAGACCCAAGAGACAATGATGGACCTATCATGACTGTACAGTCAACAACTGAGCTTTGGAAGACCTCAGTTGTACAGGCCAACACAAAGTGTTTCATCCCCACCCATTAACAAAGAGCCCTGCGGATTAATTTCCTTTTTTAAATGTTTAACTTAAAGCAGTGTAATTCTTGGGTTGCTGTGCCCAGGCTCACAGCAGGTGTGGCATTAAGTTGATGGTGTTGTTTGCCTCATGTCTTATCAGCACACCTCAGTAAGAAGAGACTGAACTTAGTCGTAAAGAGTAACTAGGCATTTTTAAATTAGACCCTATTACTTTCCATGGACAAAGAACTTGTGTTAAACATGCACTGCGTATGTAAATGTTGATGTTATTGCCTCCTCGGTGCCTGAAGCTGAGTTGAGGAGAGGAAATAGGAGTCAAGAGGCATTGTCAAGTAGCCCTGTGTAACATGATGGCTCCAGTGTGTTTTAGGTTGGCCTGACTGGCTTTTCTGGATGCACCACTGGTTGCAGGAAATGGATCCATGCTCCCCTAAATAGCAGTGGGATTTGTGAAGTGGCATCCTCCCCAATCATGCGGGACATAATGAAATATGACCAGTCCAGTCTTCCTCTGCCATAAATGCTGTTGTGATTTTTGACTCCATAGAAGTTTTTTTGAAGTCTCTTAAATTTGTTAGTGACCTGAGTTGTGTTTCTTACAAAGCACCCTGTCACTTTAGTAGTCAGTTGCATTTTACAGTTCCTGTAATATGCCAATTTATGGCATTGTCGGCTCTGAGGATGAGGAGCTCACAAATATCCTTGTGTTATCAACAAATCCTACCCATGTCCCGCTATCCCACATCCTTCTGTTTACATCAGACTTGACCAGCATTTAAGTATACCCTTGGAGGTGGGTTATTGACGAAAGCGAGATATATAAAATATAAAAGGGGCTAAAGTGAGCCGTTGGAGTTTTGCGTGCATAACTACATGTCCTAGTTTTCCTAGATAATACTGTTGGACACAGCTGTAAAGCTTTCCACAGTTCTTTTTTGGATAAGGGTCCAGAGTTACTTTTGAGTGATTTTTGTCCATAACAGGGATGGGAGACCATGAGAGTTGGGCACTTCCTAAAAATAATGAAATATTCCTGCAAATGAAATTGAATACTTTAACTTGAAAATACCCTTTACTTTTGATATGATTATTGCACTGGTTTTCAGAGATTTACTGACCTGGCATGCATGCCATGCTTCCTAAAGTATTTCTGCTGGCTCTTGTTCCCAGTTGGGCAATAGAAGAGTTGTTTACATGTGGGAAAAGCTCATTGCACTTCTGTAAAACAACATATGATGACGAAGTTTGTACAATGCAGTTTCTTGATCATCATGGGAAATATGAGATCACTGGCAAAGAAAATGGACAAGACTGGAATGACAAGCACCCAAAGAACATCAGGAACATAATATTACGTGTTCTGCTGAGACATGTTTGCAGGAACATGTTCTAGTATCCAGTGCCTTGCTCAGTAGTTTTCCAACGATATACATGTAAACTGAGATAGTAGACAATGTGGCAAATTTGAAAGAATGAGGGACTGTTGTGCCTCTTAATAACAAGTACAACTGTTTGAAAAATAACCCCTTAATTGTTTACACTGTTTCACCTTCACATCTTCATACCAGGTGTGTTTTTATTAATGGTTATTTCAAGACATTTTTTATCCATAGGACCAGTTTCCCAGCATGCAGCCCTGCTCTATAGCTTTTACACTGAAACCATTCACACACACATACACACACACACACACATAGTTTTGTGGTTTTGGCACAGACTTTGCATCAGCATCATACATGCATTAGTCACCTGGTAGAGATTAATCTTAGAGAGAGGTACAACAAAAGGTCTATACTCACTATGTTGAAAGTCAACACTTTCTTTTTTTAATGATTTGAGGCCTGTCACTTTTAAACAGTTCTCTCTCAACAAAACACTTTGGCAACAGAACAGCTCACATATAGATATGGGTAGGCAATGTTTACAGTTGCACTATATTAAATGAGAACCATGCTTTTCATAATGCTGTGAAACATGCGCTATTGAAAAGTGGTGTCATATCAGTGTCACAGATATTGATAAGTGGTTATATTTGGGTGGAAATTGGTGCTTTCCTATTTTTGTGTAACACTCAAAACCCTTTACACAACACCAATCTGACCTATTCACATTTATATCATACTGCATTACGTCTACATCTAAGTTAGGATTGTTTATCCAACGTACATTCACACTTTGCACTGGGTTTAAAAGTCCAAAGACACTTTGACATGTAGACTGGTGCAGCCACGGACTGAATCACTGACACCAGAACAGGGAGATCAGCACTCCTGATACATAGCTACCCCAAAGTGAACAGCCTCAAAGTTTGTGGCTACATTTTGGATACAGCATAGAGTAGCTGAGAATGCCTCAGTTGTAACAGTGGCATCGCATGGAAAAGAGGCAACGCTTGTTTTTACAACATCAAAGGTGTTCTCAAAGATCCGGGTTGTGGTTGGGTCCACCTGGTGCTCTGGCCTCATTACGTTTTATGTCCTTTAGACTTCAGAACGCTGCTCAGCGTGGTGTTATGGAAAAGGGCAGCCTGAAAGCCCCAGCATCAGTGGTAGGACGGCCAAGTCATCAGCTGCTGCCCACCAGGGGGGCTATCCCTGTCTCCTTGTCAGGACCTCAAAAGATGCATCTTCATTCCCACTGAGTTGAAAGAAAAACTGCATATATGATTTTCTTCTTTTAATCAAAATATTTCCTGTCTTCATATCTCCTCACATACCTAATAGTTTCTTTTGGATTTGTATTTTATTTTTTCTTTTAAGCAGACAGATAAACATTTCCCATTTTGAAATGTATTTGCTTAACAAAACTTTTTTAGGATAAAATCTTTAGAGTGCCAGAGTGCTCTACCAGATTAACCCTAAAAAACATGCTGCAAATTTCTCCTTTTATAGCTGTTTCAAGCTTATGTTTAAATTTTAAGGTCTCAAAAAACAATTATTTACTAAAATGATCTTTTAGCATCTAAAACTTATCAATATTGGCCTCTTACATATTTATGTATTTATTTTACTGACCTCTAGACTGGGAAAGTGAAAAAAATCAAATCTATTTGGAATATAGAAGCTATTGGTGAGCAGAATCAGACTGCAGGATAAATAGATTATGTTGCAAAGCCCCCATGGCATAACCCTGGGCATTAATGTTAATGGAAAACCACACAACCTTGCTGTTGCCCCTGAGCAGCTCCACTTTAAATCCAATTCACATGACTCAGATGTGGAGGAAGCTCCCGAGACAGTGATACATGCAGCTGATACCCCTGCATGAAAACTGTGTTTTTCTATTTATTTTCTTTTCGGGGTGTCCCAGGGGTTCCCAGGAAGGCTTACTTTGTTACCTGTGGAGAATAGGAAAAGGCTGAACTGGCTGTGTAACAGTGGTCTCCATAATTATTGCTGTGATACATGCCCCATGCCAGATGCTGTATGACTCCTACAAGTTTACCCTGTTTAAACTTTCAAAGGTATGCTCGAATCCTTAAACACATGAGACAGAATTCGCCCTTTTTTTCAAAGGGAAAATTGTACTTAAGACTGTGTAAAAGTATTTTGATGGAGTTCACTTGACCACATATTGTTTTCTAATGATTTTCAAATTTCAGTGAGAGAAAAGTCTGGGTCTGTGCCAGCACAACACAAAGAGGCTTTGTTAAAAGGGCTTTGCACATACAGATGGGAATGGAAAAAAAGGGGGTAAAATAATACTCAAGTATTTCCACAAACATCTAGTGGTGGATTAACTTCCAAGTACAGTGGTGTTTTGCTGCTGTGGGGGTCATCAACACAATTTAATTACATTAAGAGGCAGCTAAATTGGACTATGAAAGCAGACGAGGCTTAAGGGATTACTGGACCTCTGACAGAGAGATCAAATTTTTCCTTCAAGCGTGAAACAATATGCCTGGCTCCTGGCAGGCTCCATGCGGACAGAGATGGGATGGAGGGATGGTGTGTGTTTGTGTGTGCACTTTTGTGTGTGCAGGGGAGGATCAGCAAGGTAGATTCAGATTTTTCGTTTACAGTACTCGAATTCACCTGCTTGCATGTTAAATGTAATGCGTTCCACTACATTTGACGTGCTTATAAAGGGCAAAGAAACTGTTTTTATCACGTTCGTAACCTGCATTTGTGCTTTCACCAGTGCTCCTACCTGCCAATTTATTGCATTACTTGTTTTTTAGCACTGCTTCCTTTTGTAGCTGTCATCTAAAACCTTTTTCAGACATGGAATTTGCAACACTGTGATTTTATCAATCTATTTGAGCAACATGAGACATTCTCTCATTCAAGTTTCACATTCTCGTATTAATGCACCTCGCTGGTTCATTCAAATATATTTAGATGCACAAGCTGGTTTTTTTTATTTTTTTAAGGTAAACATTTTTGTAGATTGGATTGTCTGTTTTTTTGCCATAGCAGCAGCACTGTTTTTTTTTTCTGGATAATATTGATCACTGGATTACTAGGAGGGTTTGAGCTTCCCTAGTAAATTTATGGTTATTATTATTTTTATTTCGATTGTTGGTGGTCTCAATTGTATCTGCTGTCACTGTATTTTGAAATTGTATCAGCAGTGGTATGCCATATGTGTACCTTCTTGATGTACAGAAAGCCTTTTTTAAAAAAAAAAAAAAAAAAAGAAAGAAAAGCTGCTCCCAGGCATGTGGGCGAACTGTTAAATGTTGTTCATATTAATTTAAAATAAATGAGTTAAAGAAGGGTTTTTCGGTGCACAACTCCAGCTCTACCCAGATATCAAAATTAAACATTAATGTATGCCACTTTCATTAAAATAACTTAGAAAAACAGCATGTTATGGTGACCACACCATTATCCAAACACATTTTTACTGACACAAGTGAGTATTGACCTGAAATTGAATTGTTCTGTGTTGGACCGAGATAACACACAGGCAACTTTTCTCCAACCCAAAAAGCTTAGTCATCACTGCCACGGTCATTTGAAAAAGCCTTCAGGTGTAAATTTGCGCAGTTTAGTGTACAGTTTATGCATTTACTTCATTAGAAAGTGGCTGCTCTTCCTGCAAAACTCCTTAAACAAATACTTGTGCAAGGTCAGGGGGTGAGTGTTGCCATTTAAAGTGCATCTTTCCCAGCAACCATTGTGCAGATCATCTAAACTATATCATAAAATGCTTTCAAGTACACTGCAAACCAAATAAAGAGTTGGAGGAGGAGGGGGGAGCAGATAAAAGCCGACACACAATGTATTATAACTCGGCTCTATTAGATATGAGCTCCTGCTAGGGTGAAGCACTACAGCTTAAGGCAAAGATACGGCGCGCTCATTGAGCTTTACTGAGGGGGCTGGAAAGATTGTGCTGCCATTGTATACAGCACAGTCTCTCATGCATGATTTAGTGAAGCGAAGTTCTTACTCCGATACCAAAGTTGCAATAGAGTAGAATACATAAAAGAGTGTGCTTGGGCAGCAAAACCTCATCATAAGATGAACGCCAAACATTTGAAAAAACCGCTAGAAATGCAAATAATCAAAAGAGAGAGATCTCACAGTCCATTCTCAAGAAATATGTAACAATATAACAATTGCTTTTTACAGGGGAATGTTCATATCATAACATGTGACCATGTCAAGTATTTCGTCAATATATAAGCCTAAGAAACTGTTTTTTATCTGATATGATCTACCTGCATGATCAGTTTTTGTTTGTTTGTTTTTTGTGAAGTTTAGGAATAGATTCACATAATTCAACATGTAAGCATGTTACAGCTTGTAGGTATGATAGTTACATTTTCTTTTCTTTTTGGAGTCCTGAAGGGTAGTATTTCACAATTTTTAAACCACCAGGTTTTGTTTGTTTGTTTGCTTTTTTGAGTAAAACTGCACTTGGAATCTCTCTCTGAAACCCATGCATTATTTTGCTCTATTTCACCAATGGATTTATTTTTTTCTTGTTTTTAAGCTAGTTTTAGTAAGCTTCTGATCAAAAAAATGAAATTCCATTTTCTGTGGGTTCAGACAGCAGGTCAGGAGTGTTGCCACATTGGAATATTTTCTTAAAATTAGTGATGGAATGCATCGCGCCAAGGAAGAAGGAAGTCTTTTATGCAGCGCATATTGAGGCTTGTTTTGTTTAGGGTGAGTGACGTCATCAATGATGTTTAAAACCTCACTGGTTCAGGAAGTTATGACAGTGCAATGGATCCCTGGAAAATTTGCATTTAGTTCATTTGTGTTGGGGTTTCTCCAATGAGACTCTAACACAGAGGAGCTTCTTGTCATGGAGCCTGCTAAACAGAAAAGGGTATCCCCTGTATCTCACTTCAATTACTGCATGTTAACTGGCTTATTATGGAATGAATTGAATTGTATTCTTGAAGCTGAGATGACATTTGTCGTGTTTTAAATGTAATTGAGATGACATTTATTGTGATTTTAGTGCTATATGAATATAACTGAATTGAACTGAGCAAAAAACACCTTATTTATCTGTGGCATTATTGTGTTCATTCTAAAAGAAATGATAGAAATAGAGTTTGATCCTGCCAAGGTATGAAGATATCTGGCAGAATGGAGCAATGACAGAACAGAGGATTCTGGGAAAGGTGAAGGTTCATATATCCAAGCCTGTGGAGGCTTCCCGTGGGACCCTTGTGCACCCCTCAGTACCACTTGAAATAGTGTTTCAAAGGTTATTTCTAAAAAGAGAAAGTGAGCCCAAGCTGAGCAAGAAAACATATTGTTTCCTAATAGAAAATAAACACAATCACTTTGTCACATCTTCTGAAAGCAGCACAGCAGTTTAACATAAACATTTCATGTCCTACTGGATTTATTTAATCATTGACTTTAATTTTGTTGTGTTTTACATTAATACAGTTCATCTAAAATTACCGACACATTAATTTACTGGGGGGGGGGGGGTTAGTGATGGCTGTGATCGTTCCTATGCTGACATGTTGCACCACAGCCAAGAAGCCATCACAAATAATTAAAAATAAAATCCAGGTTTCTACCAGCAGATTTTGTGTGCCAATGAAGCCTCAAGAAATTAACCTTTTTTTGAACAGCTGGATGCAAAGCTTGAAGGCTTCATGAGGTATCATCTGACTATCATTACTTAAAATATCATTCAACCATTAATCTTTTCAACAAAAAATCCTAGTTTTTGAAAACAAGCTTAATATAAAAATTAATTAAAACAGTCTCACTTGCTTATTTCCTGTGTTTTAAAGCTGTTTACAAGGGTGTAAAAAAAGTAAAATGTGAAGACCTGATCCAAGAGGAGGCACCAACAGTTTCTTAAACTGCTTTTGCATGCAGTTGGTTAGCACTACCACTAATCAAAGTAACGGACAAGGTGACGTATTCAGAGCACCAAATCAATGGGAGAGCATTGTGTAGAAGAGACTAAATTAAACTAGTAATTTGCGTACTCTTTTGTTCATTTTTTTAGAGAAAAGGCCCAGGTCTTTAACTTTTGATGCAAAAGCGTATTCAAACTACTGCTATTCCTCAGCTGCAGCCATCTACACTGCTTACATCCAGATTACAACGTTGCTGCTCTTCTGTCATTGTACTAAAACGGCCCAGACTCCCTCTGCAAGATTAAACTGATTTATTTGGTTCCCCGTGACTTCTGAGCATATTTAATGAGCTCCAATGGATGGTAGTTACACGTAAAGCAAATTTGCAAAGCAAATTTAAATTTGTTAGTGGTACGTCTAGATTTTTAGGCTATTTTTATCTAAAAGATGAGAGTAAGAGATTGTACCACTTCAGCTGAAACTTCAGCTGATTGCCAGTTCTGAGTCTTCTGAGGTACTCGATCCACAAAAGAAACTAGTAGAAAAATATAAATATTTAAT
The DNA here is from genome assembly GCA_028564865.1 of Zenarchopterus dispar. Classification (NCBI taxonomy): domain Eukaryota; kingdom Metazoa; phylum Chordata; class Actinopteri; order Beloniformes; family Zenarchopteridae; genus Zenarchopterus; species Zenarchopterus dispar. The sequence continues at coordinate 18,467,200 of JAOWBL010000018.1, forward strand.
CAATTGCCTTTGCACAAAGAATGATGTCAAATGTAGCATGGCTTCTAAAAAATGCAATCAAAACCTAGATACATAATTCAAATGAGCAGTAAAAGTAACAAGTTCGCATATTCTGTTAACTGTACAGTGAGGGACTAACTTTTTCTTTAACATCATATTAGAAAGAAATTTAAAACCAAGGCATAATTTTGCTTTTCTTCTCACAAGTTTCAATATGCAAGTGTTTCACTACAACAAATGTTTGCTAACTAAACTAAAGCCAAACAAAATAAATACCTAAGAACATAAAAAATATGTTTTTGTGAAAAAAGAGCTGATTAAAAAGCAAAGAGAGTAACAATACATGGAACGATATTTTAAACCAAAATCAAATGCTTCCTCTGTAAGAACTCAAACTGTCTTTTGAGTCCAATTCTCAGAAGCTCTTTCTGGTCTTCTAGGTCTGATATTTGTCATGAATATTAAATGCCGGTTGTCATGCTGAGTGTTTTTGCACATAATGTGCATGCTTGTCTCACAGTGTGGCTGTGTATGTGATCCCGTGCCGTTGTTGTTTTTGTGCCATTGTGAATGTCTTTTTTTTAAAATATTTTCCCAGAAAGCATCTGACAATCAGAGGAATATTAGAGGGTTCCACTCTAGATAAGTGGCTCTCTTTGTTGTGGAGTGTGACACCGCTCATGTTCATAATGATTCACAGTGCTCTTGACACACGATAGTGCAGATATTCAGTGGATTGTAGGTTCTCTGGTGTTGATGATTTTTCTTTCTTTCTTTTATCTCCAGAGAGCCTGCTTGGCACAGAGACACCCCCCTTCCCCCCCTCCCCCAATCTCACACTCCTCCCAGCACCTTTTTTTGGGTCCCAAAATACCTGGATTTATTACAGTTCACTTAAACATTTTTTTAGAATGAGATTTTGCTGCACAATGAGTTCATTTAAAACGAGTCCATAAAGTCCAGTGCTTCACACCAGAATTAGGCTAATAACACACAAAAACATACCTGAGGTTTGTCCAACAACAGCAGAGACACACAAATGCTGCTGGCCTAAATCTACTGAAAGTGCATTACAAGGTAAAGATGTGCAGAAGCACGTGGCTTATTTCTGAGGCATGAAGCAGCTTAGTTTTACACGTACAACATGCCCGCTTAAACCCCAATCTCTTTAATGCTGAGTGCCAAGCGGGAGCATACAGGGTCACTTTATCAGCACAAAGGTCTGACTCATTTGGAAATGAAATCTGCCAAAGGGCTAAAAATTCTGACCACTTGTTCACTTCAAATGTAAGGAATAAGTATTTGCTAGGTATTGATTTTTTTCTTCACAATTCTCTTTGATGTTATCTGAATTCAACACATAAAGTTTGATGAACATTGTGTGGATGAAGTATGACTACCGCTCTGGAGCTCTTGGAGCTAATTTTGCAAAAAAAAAAAAAAAGAATTTATGATAACTTAACTCTTTTAGTTACTTATCACATGTTTTGGCCAGTATTTTTGACAAAATCTATTAAATTATTAAGTTTTAGAGCCTTTTAGGGATATCAACAACTGGTATAAATTAATAAGGTTTAATGGCAGAAAAATAAACTATAAGTACAAGTTGGAAACAGTGTACAGGTGTCCGCCTCCACAATGTCACTCTGGTTCATCATTAAGCACATTTAGAGAGTACAGACTTACCTGGACCATGTTGTTGGACCATTTCTGACAGATCCTGTTGGTGGATAAAGAGAACCAGACCTCCAGCACCGAACAGCAAGATGAACCAAAGGGAACAGGGCAGCCGACGTCTCCGTCCACACAGGGAGTCCATCACCATCTTCAGCTTCATCCACACCATGATGTAACACAGTCAGATCTTCATGCAATACGTTCTGTTGAAAATTAAAGAAGGAAAATGAGAGGATGGAGTTTTCATTCCTTTGCACCAGTTCTGCAGTAAAAGGTTTTAAGATTAAAGGAGTACACGGAGCACAAATGCTTTGTAGCTTTCTTTGCAAGAAAAAAATCTTTATTTAGACACCTGCCACAGGAGTAGCAGACAGCAGAACAAAATGATCCAGTATTAACTGACACCGACCAACTCAGCCTACTCAAGTCAAGTTCAAGTTGAAAAAAAAAAAAAAATCACATGAAAGCTAATGAATAAAATCTGCAAAGAAACTCAACACACAACCTGAGCTAAAATGTAATTCCTCCAAATAAAGAAGTCTGCACTCTGTTTGCAAGGACACAGTTTGGCAGACACAATTCCAGTTGAACTGGTATGAGAGCAGGGCAGCTCTGAGGTCAGTGCACCCAGTGGAAAAAACGTGTAGCAACTGTATTTAAATTAATATGCAAATTAGTTTCAGTTACTATTTAAACTTGTGTTGCTATTGGAAAACCCAAAATTGTTTCTATTTCAGTGATCTTAACAAGATGACTGCACTTTGAATCCTGTGTTCAAACAATTGCTTATAAATAAACCTTGAGTCATGGAAACACACACACACATACATATTATATAAGATATATATTTGCATACAGATAACAATATGTGATTTCTCGTGCAACAAGACATGTGCAACAATGCTTGAATCTACAGTAATTTACTTAAGATTTGTGTTTATGTTTCAAAAATTATAAAATACACAGATAACTGGCATTAAACACAGAGAGGTAGATGAAGGAGAAATCATGAAATATCATTGTGTAATCAAACTCGGGAAAATAGCAAAAAAGACCTCAAAAAATTCAACAGAGAAAGAAATCTGAAAAAACATTTAAAGAAAACGTAAACTGACTGCAGACATATTTATGCATATTTATGAAAAGTACATAAAGAAAGAAAGTGAGAAGAAAATTATTTTTCTCACATGCAGAAAGAATAAATGACAAAATGAATGGGACTAAGCATTTTACCAACTTTCCATTTATGTTTTGTCAAATGTCAGCCACAGCACAATTTTAAGTCTGCTGATCCATTGAAGCTAAAATCTTGTTTCACCAAGAATGGATATACAGGAGTAATTCAAACATATGGGATGGTGGCACAGTGACAGTGCCTGACGTAGAAAAAAAAGTCACCGTTTGGATTTAACTAAGTACATTACTAAGAGTCAGAGATGAGCGTCTCATTCCTTAAACAGCTATCTTAACAGACACATCTGGTCATGGAAAAGATTACTCTGTTTCAGAAGGATTGCATTATTGGCCCACATTAAGCAAACAAAACAGCTAAGGAGACTGATAAAACTACTAAAATTAGATTAATTCATTAAGCTCAAATTGTGAAAGAGTGGCTCACGAAGCATTGCACATCTTTTCTTGTGAAATGGATTGGCCACCATAAAGTCAAGAACTTCAACCTCCTGAGAAGCTTGGGGATGTGCTGCAGAAAACTTCACATAACAGTCTGATTCCCTTATCATCAGATCTGGACTCTGGATGGAAATGACATTAAAATATGTTCCCAACATGTTCCAAAAAAATGAGTTTGAAAGATTATGTATGGTTGGATTTTTTTTGTTTATGTCCTACAGTTAGTTTTGCAACATAAAAAGCTCATGTTGGGTAATAATAGTCTTTAGAATGAGAGATCATGACCATTTCTCTCAAGATCTATGTACCAGTACGCATAGAAAAATAAAGCAACAACAACAAATATTGCTTTTTTTGTTTACTTATTTTTTCATTTTCAGCCAACACAATTAGTCAGCTTCCAGAAAAATAAGCTGTGATATAGATGAATTTGATGTATGTGCTGTCAGTGACCACCACCATACAATAAGATTAAGGCAAAACAGTTACTTTTCACGTCACCGGACATGGTAGTGGAACTAATATCAAAGTCAATACCAAAACACAGTGGAATAACCTAGTGAGTCTGATGCTGAATCATTAGACCAAACTAAAACCCATTTATTCTGCTTGTGCAAATGGTGTGATGAACATTTGTTATTTCAGACACTCTGTGAGTTTCTTTATAAATACACTCAGTTCAGAAAAGTATTGTGTCTATAGAGTTGAGTTCAGCTGCACAGACTTCATGATTTAGTCCAAAAGCACCTCGCGCTCCTATGGCTGAACTCTTGTGCTGTTGGTTTTTCTGCTATTTCTTCATCGACTTTCAGAGATGTAAGTTCTCCCCCTTTAGATGCAAAAATAAATTGAATTGACTGAAGTCTAGCTAATTGGTGAGTCTTCTCTTTAAACCTATTATTTTCAGTCTTGGACAGTCACCTAGTAGTTAAAATATGTGCATTAGATTTTTTTTCCACAACAAATGATTTTGCAGTCAACATTTTGGGAAACTATGCAAACAAAAGACATCCACTGATAAGTGCCATTTACAGTCAAAAGGCAAAAACTGGCTTGTCCTTAAATAAATTTAATTATCAGGAAGAGGCAAGATGGCATTTAAAGCAGAAGAGAGAGGGAAAGCTTCTTGTCTACCCATTTCTTTTTTTTCTCTCTCTCCCTTTCTTTCATCCCCAGCAGAAAGAAAGCTGTTTCAGTCAAAATGAAAACATTTAATACACATCTTGTAGCCTGTAACAGTTTACTAATTAGTGAGGGAAGGTATTAAAATAATTAAAGTTTAACAGCACTGTTGTTAAATTTTATATTTTGTATATATTTTAAGTATATGAAGGATTTAAGCCTCTTTAGTTTTTTTTTTTTTTTCTTTTTTGGTTGGTTGGTTGTTTTTTGCGTGCTTTTCACAAATGTTCTGTTATAAACTTGACTGACTTACAACTTACATTATAACTTTATCCTGCTTATGAGCTATGTATGGGAATCTACTGCAGCCCAGTCACATTATATGTCTGACACAGACAAATGAAACTTTTTGGTCTCCTGAATTTTGTGCCACATGCTTGTAAATATGCACGTATTTTTGTTATTTATGTGTTTTACTTATCAGCATTGAGTGTCCCATTCACATGAGATGCATCCTTTTGTGCCGATGTCTTCTCTCCATCACCATTCTCAGGCTGAAATAAACACAAAAATGCTCGTGCTCCAGGAAGGATTAGCACTCAGTAAAGGATTTTGGCACAACAACAATAACTAACATGTCTCAGGGGTCTTCAGGTGGGAACCCCCGTTTGCCAGTGTTTTGTTTAATTAGTCCCATGACACCTCCAGAAGTCTTAACAGTGATCTCTGGTGTCTCAGAGACACCCCCCTAATGCCAGCACTCACTTTCCCCGCCAACACAACAACCTCGCTTACTAACCTACAAAACCACTGAAACATCCTTCATTAATCCACCTACAAAATGGCTGCCGAAACCAAACCAGCACTGCCACCTTTAACAGACTCAGGTCCCATTTCTGTTAGGTGTCCCGAACACCTAACAGATGCAAACAAACTTACCAGCATGGTCCCAGACAAAGAAATTCAAATAGGCCACTCCCACTTCCTTAAATAAACTTCCTCCTCCTGTATTTCCTCCTCAAAAGCCTGACTAACCTCATCCGACAGCCCCCCCTGTCAGGTCAATAAACTATTCACTGACTAATTGACTATAACACTATGTCAGGTCTTAAACTACAAACTATTTCCTGAGAAACAACCAGCTTCCCATCTAAACCTACCTGCATTTCCCAGTCACTAGGAGCTTCTAAACAAACAAAACTCTCACATAGTTGACTTGTCATCTCTGTATTTCTCCCCCCTCATGCACAAACTGGATTGTTCTCTGTCTCTTACCACTTCCTGAATTTTGCTTACGTCTGTTTTCAACATCTGCAGCTAAGCTTTGCAGCACCTGATTATGTCGCCACATGTACCTGCCTTGTGACAAGCTAATTTTACAGCCTGACAAGACATGTTTTAATGTAGTACCAAACACAATGAGCGTGATGGGTCCCTTTTACCCAGAGTTGTCGATTATGGGGGGTTGGCAGCACATCATATGCAGCGCCTGACGGGAATCTAACAGGACTCTCCTCCAACTAAGCTTCCTCTTCTCTACACTGTCCCAGTTTAACCACTGTCCCTTCTTTGCCTGAGCCACTGCCTCTGCTCCCTTTAATATCTCCTCCTGTCTTCATATCTGCTCCACAAGCAGCTTTCTTTTTTTTTCTTTGGGACATGCTTTGTTCCACACTGGTTTGCCTGAAACAAGCCCCAAGCTCCCCCGGCCAAACTGAAATGTACCTACAATCTCTGCATACCTAAGAGCTGCCAGTCTTTGGGTTCCATCTGCTCCCCTTGACTGGATTTGAAACCAACTCCCTAAGTATTGCATCTTTGTTCCCAGATAACAACAGCTCTGTCCTGATCTTGAAACACTCAAACTCTTCTGGTAAACTAGATATTGGTAGCTGCAATATTTCTTTCTCATACAAGGCTACACTACTTAAACACCTAGGAACACCTAACCACTTCCTTATGTAGGAGTTAACTACCATGTTTATTCTCTCCACACTGGATGCTGACACTTGGTACACTGAAAATGCCCACATCAACCCAGGGAATAACCCAAACTGCGAACACAAAACTTCAGTTTTCCTGGGAGCCCTGACTTGTCTATTCTATCCAATCCTTCAGCAACATCCTTCCTCATTTGCTCTACCTATTCTTTATCACTCAGGTCCACACTGTACCACATACCTAAACTCTTCACTGACTTTTCTCTAACTGTTGGTATTTCCTCCTCATCAATGAAAAACTTCCTATCACTTACCTTTCCCCTACATATTGAGATGCTCCTACACTCACGAGGCTTAATCTTCATGCTAGCCCACCTGAGGTTCATATTTACTTTTTCCAGTAGCCTCTTCGTACTTGGAACTGTTGCAAGTGTCAAATCATCCATGTAAGCTCTAAATGGTGATGGCTGCACCCAATTCTGCTGTTTCTCCCCACCTACAACCCATTTGGAAGCTCTGATGATTATTTCCTTTGTCATTGTAAATGCCAATGGGGAAATCATGCATCTTGCCATAATACCTACTTCCTACCTCTGCCAGCCTTATGTGAAACCTGTCGTATTAATACACAACCTTATGTCTTGAAAATATGCTTTCACATAGTTAACAACTATCACAGGCTCTCTAAAGATGTGTTTCCACTAGCAGGAGTTCAGGGTAAACCCACCAGAGAGGAACCTGTAACAGGGCCAGCCATCTCCTCAGCCCCTTCTACTGGCGTTTTTCTGTTACACTGTAGCGCCACACAAGAACCGTTCACTGAAAAATACCAGAACCCACCACAAGGTGGCGGTAAAGGGCATTTTTGCTGTTTGCAAACATCCAGCATCACACAAGGAGATGAAAAAGAAGAATACCGCAGAAAAGAATAAAGAGAAGAAGAAACACTTAAACAATGATGCTACTTTTCATTTCTTTTTTTTTTTAAATACACCGGTGTCATAGCGATTAAGAAAAACCAAAACCACCGCACCTTGGTGTAATATACCAACAAGAACTGAATCAACTTTCCGGTCCATCTATTTTTTTTTTTTTTTGTAGTCTCCAATTTCATCAAATATACTTGTAGCAAAATGTCTCTGGTCCAAATGGTTCAAATGAGTTCTGTTCACATGGTTTATGTTTATGTGAGAGTTCTGAACGTAATTCAGAAAAACATTAATAATTAGCAGAAACCCAGGAAGTTCTGGGCCAGGAAGTTCCTGTTGGCCAACCTGAGTACCTCTCATCAAAACCGCGCAGAACTGCTTTCTATACTGCAGTATCTATTAAACTATTCCTTTCTAAGTAAGTCACTAATTTCTGGGCAACTACATGGAAGACAAATCTTCGCCTCTACATTCAAAACAGAACTGATCCAGAACTGGCTGAGGTCCGAAGACTCCTTCTCCTTTGGAAGCATCCCACCCACGAACATGACTAGTACTACACTAATATGCTGTTGTGATTACATAGCAATTTAGTTTGTTGTTGCACATGTAGCTTCAGTTCTTCTGTATGCTGTCAAAACAGTGAAATACTATATTTTCCGACTTTAAAATTTCTCAAAATCCCCAAAGTTTGTAGCAACATAGCAGGTGTGATTTGAAATAGAGCCATGCAGGGCAAAGAGAGGCAAAATGTTGTTTAAGTGCAGCAGTTTGATGTTTTTAGTGACCTTCTCTGATGACCCTGCTGCTGTGACTCGGTGTGTCTGACTACAACCGAATCCCTCATCTTGTGAGATGGAAACCTGTAACCTAAAATTTAAAAGAGTAAACATTTTGTATCATTGTGATATTTTGTACTGTATGATTGTAATGTAGAAGAGAAAAAACAAGCATGCATTTGAATGGACATTTAATAGTCCAGTCTTGATTTATGGTTCTGTCTTCTGTGTTGTGACATCCCAGCCCGCTACCATAGCTGTGCAGCTCTCATTACTTTACCAACAGAGAAAAGGCACTGGGATGAAAAAGAAAAGACATTTCTGCCTGTCTCAGCCATCCCTGGTGGTGCTCAATTGATGAAGCTCACCTGTGTCCTCACAGGCAATAAAATCTGGCACATGTGCTCCATCTGTCCCCCTCCTGTCCACGGACCAGTCACTTCCCTTTTGTATTTTTAACAGATCAAAAAATAAAATAAAATAAAATAAAATATATATAAAATATA
>JAOWBL010000018.1:18475884-18489098 GCA_028564865.1 Zenarchopterus dispar
ATATATACACATACATACACACAGACATGTGTATGTATAGGTACCAGTCAGGTAATTTTTATATTGTAAGTTAATTCATAATATGGGATGTAGACTTTTCATTGACAGTTACAGGCTATAAATAGTTCACTTCCCCATTAGTCACCATCATTTGATGAAACAGCAGTTTGTGTTAACCCAGCATCAACTAAACACAGTGGTTATTTTTTTATTTTACAACATTTGAAACGGGACATTTCTCTGCAAGTGTTTGATGGCTGCTCCACAGCTTCTCCACCGTGGACCAGCTGAAGGAGCTGGTAGCCACAGCCGACTTTGATTGATATAAGGTAGGTGTGTCCCAGTCAGCTCTCTGGGCCTGTTTGTCAATTTACAATATGGAGCATTATGAGAAAAGGCTTTCAAACCTCACTTTCAGAAACCTTGGTGACATTGTGGACCATCTAAGTTAAGTCCCTGATTCACTTAAGTGTTTCCACACTAACACTACAATTCAATGTACACAATGACATGCATGTGACACGTGTAAAATGGACCTTAACCCTTTAACTGCCTACTCCTCTCATTGAGATATAGTGACCCAAAATGACCTCAACCATATGCTTGAGCAGGCAGTTAAAAGGTTAATGACACCAGCAATGAGTCAGTCACAATTTTACAATATATTGTTAGTGAAGTCGACCTGTTGGCAACTGGTCAGACCAGACATGCTTGAAATCATATGTATCCGTCCCTCACTGGTCAAGTGCATCTCTACTCTGAACAATTTGGAAGACATACAAGAAATATTCAAACTTACAGTTATTCAGAATTTTATGTCATTAAGAGTAATTTTAAAAAAAAGTTGTGATTCACTATTAGTACAGCTTCACTGAGCAGCAAGGAAACAGACTTCAAAATTTAAAGATGATAACCTAATCTGTGATCTGATCTCCACTACTAGCAGCTCAGCTGTGACTGTAAATGTAATGAATGTGATAAAATCCTTTAAAACTAAAGCAGTTAAGATTCAATTTTGTTTTATCCCATATAACATTGACACTCATCACATATATCATTAATATGTAAGGTTTTATTTTGTCTGTGTAATATGTTAGCAAGAAAGCACATGGCATGAACATGGAGAGTGTAGCTGTTTAATGTGACTGTGGTCAGGACTTGGACTGTATTGTGGCAGAGCAGTGTAGTGTTTGTGATGGTACAAAGCTGCATACATGCACAACAGGCTGTGTTATGACATTTACCCATGGCGCCATGGAGGTCTGTGCAAATGCAAAAATACAGATTGACAAGATAAATGGTGCACATTTGTGTATCTCCTTTCAAGCTTATCTATAATTTGCTGGTTTCATATTGTTCCATAAAAGGAAAAAACCTTGTAGTTTACGTTTTATCCTGTTCCTATTTTTTCATTGTTTTTTGTTTGTTCGTTTGTTTATTTGGTTTTTGGTTTACGTATATTTGATAAAATTTAAATTTCTACTTGCAAACTCCAATGAAAATACCAGACTGTAAGCTTAACTGTTTTTGTTTTTGTCTTCCCGCCACCCACCCCCCTAATTGTGGGATTATAAATAGTCTGAAATAGCTGAACTGGACTGCTGTTTCTTTTTTCTTTTTTTTTTTTTTTTTTTGGGGGGGGGGGGGGGGGGGGGGGATTATTCCATAAAGGATGTTTAACAAATCTTGAGGTAAAGCCTGAATTCAAGATTTTCTGAATCTGTGTTGAATAAATCCAAGCCATTTCACAACTCCGGTTGTGATTTAATACAGTTGATGGAGGGTTGGGTTTGTTCAGGACGAAGTTGAAACCTAAGAGATGGTCTATTGAGTGTCAAAACCATAATAGTAAAAAGGCAACATCTTTCTCAGAATTAGAACAAAAACTGCTGCTAGAGGCTTAAAAAGACAAGAAAAGCACCAAATTAAGAAAAAAAACCCTCCCTCCCTTTTTCATTACTCGACTTCTTCGTTGTCAGCTTCTTTACTGTTGATTTCTTTGTAAAGATAAAAAGCTTGTGGCACAAACAGTATGTGTATTGACAAAAAATTAACAGAGAGAGTTTAAATCCATCAGTGGTTAAAGACTTATAACTCTAATCTTGAAATGCTATAACTGAATGATGGGAAGGGATTTACTCCACTTGCTCCAGTGCTGAGGCTCAGTTTTAGGTTTTTGTGATGCAGTCTCTTTAAAGAATTTTATTTATTACAACAGATAAATGTCACATGATGTGCATGTTGATTTTACATAATTTCCCTTCAAAGATTATTCAATAGTATTAAATAAAGTCAAATTAATTGAATTAACACTATTAAATTGATATACATTACTTTCTACTATGTTATTTAAGTGATTTTTTTCAAGAATGTGCAGCTAACTTAAATTTTACAAAGGAAGTTAGAAACTTGATGAAGCCTAATGTCCTCCTCACAAAATGTTGTATATTACTGCAGAGTTCATAGAAAAGAGAACTTGAGACAGACTGAGTGAGAGCGTACACATTTAAAATGAATTTAAAATGAAGGGCAGACCATATTCTGTGCAAGCACAGGTTACGAGACGATATTAAAGTGGTGAATGTGATTTCAAAAGTGACACTCCACAGGAAACAATGATTCTTTCTGAGGGGCTGCACTTACAAATGCTGCATATCTAAATTCAGTCTAAAAGAGAGAGCCTGTTTCATAACAAAAAGATGACAACTGACCAGCTTAAATTACACCTGGATGTAGATTTGCTGAACAACTACTGTGCATTAGCTAATAACTCTGGAAATATCCACACAAACTTGATTATTAAAAGAAAAGAAAAAAAAAAGAAAAAATCAACATAAAACATTATTACTTCTAAGGGTACCTATTGGTAGTTTTATATTTACTCAGCCATCATTAAATAGGTATCGATTAATAACAACAATGAAAATGACAGGAATACTACTGATGCTTATGTTTGTTTTGTTTTAACCCGCAGAAGGACTTGAAGTAATAAACCTTTAGCATTTCAACATTTATTACAATATATATTACATATGTCACATGATAGCTTTTATAATTAGTACTTAGCCAACTTTGTCTCTAAAGCCTTCAAGAATTATGTGTCACCACAAATTTTCATTGTTAAAATTTTCTTTTTTTGATGCCTATTTTCAACATCAGAATCGTTTCCTGACTGAAGTTTTGGGGTTTGGGCCAGATGTAGTGTAGTAGGTGGAGTTGGTTACTGTCTTATTGGAAGGTTGCCAGATTGATCTCCAGCATCTCCACAAGTGGAAGTGTCCTTGGCGAGGACACTGAACACCTCAGTGCCTCAGTTTAAATTTTATAACCTCTTTAGTTGCGCTCAAGCACCCCTAAATTTCATCACAGCTCCACTCCTAAAAGAAAAGCAGTAATAAAACAATAAAACAAAACTGCTTCTAATGAAACAGGCTTTGGTAGTGGCAACCATTTTTCACGGGGATGTTAAATGCATTTTAGTACAACATTCTCATTTAGGAAGTTTGACAAATCAATGGTCATTATCACTGACGAGTTTAGACATTTTAACCACAGTAAATTCATTTTCAAAGATTCAAAAGTATTTGGACAATTGACTATCATTAATTGTCCTGGTGTGAGTCATTCCCTTGTTTCCCCCTACTTTTGCAGTTTAAATTAGCTGGCATTTAGCATCTGTTTTGTACTGGAGCTACCAATATGAAGTCCAAGGAGATCTCAGTGCAAGTGGAGGTCATCATTAGACTGAAGAAAACATCATAAATCTATAAAGAGAAACAGACAAACCTTGGGTGTGGTCAGATAAACATTTTGGTACATTATTTATTTGAGAGAAAGCACTGGTGAGCTCAACAATATCAAAAGATAGATATGTCACTGACAAACTCTACAATCAAGAGACACCTTCATGAGTATAACTACAGAGGCTTCACAACAAGGTGGTGGGGGGGTTGTTTGTTTGTTTGTTTGTTTGTTTTGGACAGGTGAACCCAAGATAAACTTGTATCAGAATCACGGGAAGAACCAAAAACTCATGATATGAAACAGCAACTCACATGTCAAACATGGTGGAGGCAGTGTTGTGGCATGGGCATGTGTCTGCCTAATGATTGGACTCACTGGTGTTTATTGATAATGTGACTGCTGACAGAACCATCGTGATGATTTTTGAGTTTTGACTATCCTCTCTGCTCACGTTCTGTCAAGTGCAGCAGAACTGTAAGGTGCTTGACGGAGCGCATAATTGATGACCGTCTACCCTCAACATATCAGGAAATCAACTTTGAACTTTGTCAAGGGAAAGACATGGGGAGATATTCAGAGGTTAAGTTATGGGCTTGATTTCAACCCAACAAGCATCTTTTTAGTTACTGAAAACAAAACTGAGAGTAGAAAATCCCCAAAACAAGCAGCAACTAAAGGAGGCTGCAGTGAAGGTCTGTCAAAGCATCTCCAGGGAGGAAACCCAGTCCGTAGGCCTCAGGTATCCATTTATATTTATATAACCTTGTCCAAATACTTTTGAACCTCAAATGAACTTCCTTTTCCTCAAAGTGGCTGTAATTCCTGAAAGATAAATTGAATATTTTTTAAACATCCTAAATTAAATCCTGAAGTCTACTCTTTGATCACATCTTGATTGTTTTATTTCAAATCTATTGTACTGGTTTAAAACTGAAAAATCATTCAAATTTAACATCCAAATACCTCTGGAGATAACGAGCATAAAACTTTATATGCAGTATTTTTTTCTTCATGTTTTTATACAAAGTGTACAGATTCTAGGATGGCATCATTTAACAAAACCTGTATTACACAATGATTCTTGTTTCTGTGGTTTTAAATCTTCTTTGCTACAACTATAACTCTAACTGACTCTTGTAATAAAATATCTATCATAACACATGAACATTTGAATATATTTTCTATAGTGTTAACAATTAATACACAGTGCAATAGATAAAATTAGGTTACTTGGGAACTTAACAAGGTGGTTCCTTCTTTTGCTTAAACAAACAAACAAATATATTAAAGCCATTTATTCAAGATATTAGGGCTATAAATAAGAGTTCCTTTGAAATGATTTATTGTTATCCAGTGAAATTGGCCAGGGAGTCTGAACATGTTTGTAGCACCACATTTTCATAAAGTTGGATCCTAAACTCAGGCCTGCTTCTATTACTAGAATATATTGTTACGATTTCTTTTCACTTATTCTGCCTAAACATAAAAGAATTTGACATTTTGAAGAAAACTGCTGTACATCTATTAGCTCTATGGAGAGATCAATAAGATAAATGATGCTTACAGAGATAATACTCACTGTGTGTCATCTGCATTATCAACTTTACACTTCATGCTCCTACCACCCCCTCATTTGTATCAATTACAGAAAATGGTTTTATAAATCATGTAGCTCCTCTTTGATCAATTTATGTTTAGTTTTCTCATTGTCTCCTCAAATGTTCATTTGCATATTTGTGATAATGCATACATTCAAAGCAAACATGTCACTTTAGCTCATTTTTCATTTTTAATCAGATTAGCATAACTCTTGTAATGTTTAATATTGATAACTATTTGTTTGTTATGACTTTGTTTACTAGGAAAGAAGAGGAACAGCACATATTGTTATTTCAGAGTAAAAGCAAGAAAACTGGGCGGTAAATATACAAATCTAACATTAAACAGTGCAACTACAATGTTAGAAGGCAATACTTGGGTCACTTTTGGTCAGATATTTTACAGTCCATGAGAGTATTATATAATTACAGGATATTCAGGAGAGAACATTGGTCAGTACAGCAGCAAAATGTTCACAGGAATAGAAAAAGAAATAAAAAGTGTTAATGACTTCTAGATACTATAAACAGTTCATTGTTTATATTAAGCATCAACAATTTACCTACCATTGTCCAGATATAAACAGTGAGCTTATTCAGGCAATGATACTTGAAACCGTAAGTTTAAATATTAATGACCGACCTTCATTAAAGATGAATGCAAAGCACTTAAGTTGAGGGGGAAATATTACGATGTTTTTATATGCGACAAATCAGGGGGAATTCATACAAATGTACGGGAAAATTATTTTTTACTGTATTTAATACAGAATAGCTGAAGGTTTACAAATTACAATCAATTAAGTTTCTCTCTCTAATCCTCCAGGGTAAAACATTACTGAGCCCAGTCTCATGAGAAAACATGTTAAAGACATAATTGTTCACAAGTCCAAAATGTCGTCTCACATACAGTCCATAGTAACAAAGAGATAGATGGCGGCTTATCCCTCCGCTGTTAGTTTCTGGTATGAGGGACACTGTTTCCCATGACTAGTAAAATGTGTCAGCCATGACAGCATATATGAACTCAAGTCACAGCCATGCATTTCCCCTAACAGCAGCAAGTCAGACCAGAGCAGTGAAAGAACAGTGGGAAATCTGGTGCAAGAGTGATGTTGAATCAGGATCTTCTGTGTAATGAAAGTTGGACAAACGGAGCTAACAAACCTCGCCCTCACCACATAAAGCCACAGGTTCAAATGCGTACATTGTCATGTATCAGGACATCAAGGAGCAAGGAAATAATTAAACTAGTGTGGTGTTGAGGGGAAAAGCTGTCAACTCTCACGCTGTGAACATTAAACTCTTGATACTTCTTCAAGTTCTCAAGATGCATCTCCTTTTTCTCACTGTGAAAATCAAATTAACAACTGATGATGCTGTGACGCAAAAAGAGGAGACTGACGCCAACACATGCAGGCAAGATGAAAATAGATACACCAAGGTTTTTAAAACAATCAGTAAGAAAGTGATAAGTATTCAGTATAGATAACTGCAAGTATTCACTGTCTTAAACCCGATTTATCAAAGCTCTGCGCACCAAAACCTGGAATACACGCAGCAGGTTTAGTGGTACGAAATGTATGTGTTACTTGTAAGTTTAATTCTTTGTTAAAATTGGATGTTATGTGCTCATTAACACCTTTTTTTTCTTTTTTTTTCTTTTAAAGACTGTTGGTTGTTAAATGCCTTGACGCAGTTTTGGTTCAGTGCCAACTATAACATGTTTAGTTATTTATGTCCTAGAAGAAACATTGAAACTATAAAATGTTTTAAATAAATTGTACTGGAAGTTTGTGTATTTTACTGGACATTTGTATGACCAAATTCTTTGCTTATTTCTTTTGTACATGAGTTTACTCACCTGAACTAGTTTTATACATCATTTAGTTTGTAGGCATGTGGATATCATATCACAGTTGTGCTATGTTTATAACTTCATTAGAAAAACTGCTTAATGAACAGCAATTTTGACTTAATTTTGTAGTTTTCATGGTGCTAAAATTACCTTATGTAAGTTGATGAAATACAAATTAAATGCTGCCCCGGTTCAAGGCGCCGTTCGCAGTTACGGATGCCAAGGTTTGCTAATTCCACCAATCTATTATGGTTTATATTCATGCATGCTGCTCAGTCAATCTTCTGCAGCAACATCTTTTCTTTTCTGCCTGCTAAGCGGTGGGCGTTCAGGGGTGCAAGTGAATTACGATGGCAATGCCACTTTGTGTCTCCATTGCTGAGAGTCCCTGTTTCTCTTCCTTATGGGTTAGGCTTTATTTTTGAAGTTGGTAGATGTTGAAAATAATCTAGTGAATATTTGCATCTCACTTCTGGTGTTTAACAGTAACCACTTACGTACAGGTCCTCCAAGGCAGGACTTTTGCAGGATATCCCATCTCGTTTTACAATGTAAAATAACCCAGACAAATGTTTTTGTCACACTTCTGCTCTGCCTTGGAAGATAGTAACAGAGATTAAACAAAGGGGAGACACAAGCAATCTGAAACCAAGTGTTACTTTGGTTGTTTGGCTTGTTTACGTCACAGTTTATGCAGGGCTGCATCATGTTGCATGTCTAGTGCAGAACACCTGGGAGAGTCAGTTTGCTGTCCTAAATTCACCTGATGGCTTGTGATCATGCCAATAGCTTCATCTGCATGAAAAGCATAAGGACGCCATATTGTCGATTCTTCGATCTTTCAGTATTGGAGGATAACAATGTAAAAACAGCTACCAGTTACACTGTTTAAGCATTTATTTATTTGTTCACTTTTATTTAAATCATATTGTAATCTGCTGTAGACCTCATTTCAATTACTTAAATTGACTGACCAAATGTGTTCCCTTCATTCTTCATTTTAGGTGACATAAGGTTTTTATAAAATAGTCTTACATATAAGAAATATTTTCTTCTAGTCACAATTTCACAATTTTCACTGATTTTTAATATATCAGCCACAACCAAAGTAGACTAGTTATCGTGATTCTTTCTTCACCGGATAAACAATGTAGTGAGAGACATAATTTCTTGAATTTATTTATTTTGTTATTTTTTTCTTAATTTATCTTTCTCATTTAAGTTTAATCCCTATTTTATAACATACACCAGCAAGATTAGGTATTTTTTCTCTGTTTAGGGCCAAAATTGAGAAACTTAAATATGCCTCAACTTTAAAGTACACTGTGTCCTAAATGGGAGGTGAATAAGTGTCATCTGAATCCGGTTATTATTCGTCACTGTCCCCACATGAGCACCTGTTGTTCCAACTGCTGCTGGCTTGAGACAGGGACTCCGGTGATCC
Source organism: Zenarchopterus dispar (assembly GCA_028564865.1). Classification (NCBI taxonomy): domain Eukaryota; kingdom Metazoa; phylum Chordata; class Actinopteri; order Beloniformes; family Zenarchopteridae; genus Zenarchopterus; species Zenarchopterus dispar. The sequence goes on from JAOWBL010000018.1 coordinate 18,484,529, forward strand.
GTGGGGTCCTGAGCTTTGAGGAGATCAAAGTGTCTGGCTGGAGACAGGTGGCCAGTTGGAGGCATCACAGCGACCTTCTGTACTCGCTTGACTCCACTGTCCTACTTGATTCATGCCCACCCCACCTCCAACAATGTTTAATAAAAAGAAATGTTTTCATCTTCAGTCAGCATGTTTACTACCTTCCTAGAAGCAAATGATGAGGAAGGGATAATGATATGTTTCTCAGGCAATGAAATTAGTTAAGTGTAGTCATTAGTCATCAGAGGTGTCCTGCAGGGTCAAAGACGGTAAAGACATTGTATAATTAAATTTGGTAAATGAAATCCTAATTGAATGAATGACCCTCTGCCTGTGGCCCTTATTTAATCATACAGAGAAATAGATAATATGAATTAGGATTCATTTTCTCTCACAAAAATGCATGTAATTATGGTGGTGCATGAAGTGATTACTTGACAATAAACACTAAGTAACAGTGAAGGTAAGTGTAAGTGTGTTTGCACTGACACAGAGAGAAAAATCAGCAGCCGTCATTCATGAGTTTATTCATTTATTTGTTTGTTTTATTTAAACTCTAATCCTTTTCAGGGTCACAGAGTGCTGAGTCTAACGGTACAATTCCTCAGCAATCGGCCATGTCTAAGCTCTTTTGTTACCTAGAGTCCATTTTGTTTGTCTGGTGTAAGCACTCTATTCTGTAGACGAGCAAGGCACAGTTCCTGGTCTTACCATGTGAATGACACAGACCTGAAACACTTGCTAACATAGCAGCACAATCCCAAACTCAAAAATGTAAACGGACTCTATCTCACCAGAAAAACATAGATGGATGCGGCAGTCCTCCTCAAGTCTGACAGAGACTGGAGCAATGAATGTAAGTGGAGGTCAGCAGCAGAATTGTGCTTGGTAATGATGTGGTAGAGCTTGATGAGTATGAGCGGGCCCCGACTCTAACTGGATAGGAGACAGAAGAATACTCTACAAGGTCACCATCACCGACCTTAATGATTAACAGTGGAAAACAAATTGCACTCTTCCTAAATTACTTCATGTCTTCGTTGTGTCTAACTTTTATGGACGATCTCTAGACTGTCTCTGCATAGCACACGAAACATATTTCTGAATGAGACATTTGTTAAAGATAACTGAACAAACTCTAATGAAAGCCACTGTGTGCTGCTTACACTTTCAAGCAGTGGCGGGTCCTGACAAATTTCTCGGGGGGGGGGGGGCAGTAGTAACGATGATGACTCAAATGACCCGTTCAATGGGTAAATTAATAACTAGCGAGTCAGCTGTCACATGTTTTTTTTCTTTTTTCTAGTCAACTCATGACTGGTGACATGTCCAAAGTGTACACCTGCCTATTGCCTGCTGTGAGCTGGGATTGGCTCCAGCAGACCCCCGTGACCCAGAAATAGGTTCAGTGAGTACAGAAAATGGATGGATGGATAGTCAACTCACATTACAAACATCGCAAATAAGCACTAGATTGCCAGATAAAGATTTTTCCTTTATCTGCATTTGCATCATACTTTCAATGACAGAACAGAGTTACTCCTTACTCTCGCCATGCTAACCTTGAAAAGGACTAGCACGTGGTGGATGCACTAGCTATCATCACATTATATATGACAAAGGCACGTTGGGGTTTCATGTTCAGTTTTTACTATGTTTTTTATACACACACAAACACAAAAAAAAACTAAGGTTAAAATAAAAGACACAAACCTTTCCACATGATTGTACAAGTATTTGATTTGAGCCCAGAGCATTGTCTGATGATTAGATCTCAGCTGCCTCCACTGTAGTTTCAATCTTTGCCCAAGGGTCTAACCAGTTATGACTGACTTTAACATGAGCTATCGACTTGGAGGACGGTTGCACAAAACCATGTTATAATCACAGAACAACAAATAATTGTGTCTTTTCATGGCTGGTGATTATGTATTTTCTAACCATCTTCACAGATGTCATAGTACTAATGACCATCTCCTGCAGTAAATTCTGTAGTACAAACACATGTAGAGTGGTAGTAGTCATAGGACTACAAAATCATTTCGCTGATTACATTAGCGACAAATATGCTCATCATTTGATTTTCTTTGGGCTGCTTGCCATCCATTACTGGAAAAAACATTTCTGTGTCTATTTGTGTATGTGCTTCTGTTATTGCTCATGGATGGGAGAGTTGGCAAAGGCGCTGTCTCTTGCACATACTTTCCGTCCCTCCCTTTACCTCAGCCTCTCACATAACAAGATGAACATTTTCACTTTCTCTCCTTACTCGGCTTCCTCTCCATGCCGCCTCCCTCTAATCCTTCCGTGGAAGTGACTCACATTACAGCGTTCTTCAGTTTAATGCACTTTAATAGCATTAATATCTGCTTTGCCTCTTCAGCTGCAATAAACACCCCTTCCATCTTAAGAAAGCAGCTTAAGAGCAATTGACATTGCTAGTGTACCAAAACAGAAACGTACCTCGGGTGAAAAGCAGAATAACTCATTGTAAAAGAGTAATCTGCTTTTTTTAAACACTGGCGCCCGCCCAGCCCAACGTGGCACATAGTGTACTGTAAACAGACACTGAGGGAACTTAGACGAGGAGCAGCCAGCTCCCTGTTGTCCTTCCTCCTCACTCATACTGTGTGGAGGCGAGCTGCAGATATGGGAAGAACACAAGTCCTTGCCACCTTCTGTGCCACCCGTGTTGCTGCTGCAGTGACAGCCAAGGTCAGCTCAGGAATGACAGAGGGCTCCTGTATGGAGATAAGACTCTCACAAACATCTGAGCCGCCATGTGGCTTTTTGGAAGAAAGAGAATCCTACACCTGAATTATTCATATGGGTCTCCCCCATCCTAAATAACAGCCGGCAAGCATTGTTTGACATCCCGAATGAATAATTAAGGACTGACCTTTTGTTCCCATTGGAGGTGATGGGTTGAAACAGCCATACTTTGTGGACGAGGCTCTTAGATGTTATAAAGTGATGTAAATCAGAACTAGGAATTTTCTGCATTGAAATGATTTAAACTCTCAGGCATAAACAGCGATGCCAAGAAAAGAAACACACCACAGGCTTCTGGGATGCATCGATATACAAAGGCAAAACGCCGTCTCTAATGATTGTTCTCAAAGCAAACCCGGAAACTTCTTTTCCCTTACGTCTGTGTTCAGATAAATATTGTACTTTAGTGTATTCCTGGCATGAGAGGGGTTTGATTATGCCACTCAAAGGCTTGTGCATCACATTTGACATATTAACATAAAATCAATCCCTGCTCAGCCAGCTAGGTCAAGAGTGGTCACACTGCTACTCTGGTTTTATTTCAAGAAGAGTCTGAATCATAAATCCCAACAAATCTATACACAACACCCAAAAGTTAAAGCTCAGTAAGTACGATGTTACAACATATTTTTAATGGCATCATGTAAATATTTTATGTATGACAGGAATTCATCTTTGCTGTAGATCTTCAATCACTCATTAGTAGAATATAAGAATAAAATATATTTGAGTGTAACCTTAGGGACATTTCTCATGGACTCAGGTGTGGACAAAATAGTTTTTTGTTTTTGATTTTTTTAAATTAAATGAATGAATAAAAAATAACAAACACAAACTGGTTCACTAGCAACACATATTGCATTGCACATTAGCCATATTGCACAAATCAAAACCAAAACAACTTAAAGAGTAATTTCAATCCCATTGCACAATATTCAGTAACTGTGTAATATTTGAAAGCAAGGTTTATTTCATCTATAGATATTTTCTTGTTGATGGTGTGTACATGTCTATTTGGTCATGTCTATTTGGTCATCCTTTAGTTTTACTTTATATTTTTCTTTGCATTTCTGTTAATGAGTTTGATAAATTTGTTATCAATGTTATTTGTTGTTTTGTAATACAGGGCTGCAAAATAATACTGGACTGATTAGAACTGGTTTAAAATTAGTCTCTACTTACTTCTGGTACTTATTAATGATCACTGGGAATCTCTCCAAACACTATGCACTCAAATAAATGTTGGTGAAAATTGTTTATGCCTGTAAACATACGTTTCAGTGCAAATCAAAAAAATGGAAATGGAGTCTTGTTCCCACAAAGAAACCAGTTCCCAATCTCTTGATGTCTCCATTGCTCAACTCCATCACCGTCTGCCTGCATTCGTTATGCTACTTTAACACAACATGGGATCCAGTTTAGTGGCTAATTTACTTTCCACTTACATTTTTCCACAGTCTCCGCTTTTATTTCACATTTTGTGGGTTTAAAAAAAGCTGTCGAATAAACTCTTTTTTTCATCAGACTAGTATACTCCAAAGTGTTTCATCTGCTCTGGATCTCATTTGAACTTTTCCATAGTGCAGGAGGTTTCTGCTTGTTTAAATTCACCATAACAAGTAATCTAAATCTGTGAAAGATTCTAGTCAGTCTGAAATCAAAGTAAACAGAACCTGAAAACCTGTTCTTGTGTGGATTTTAAATAGAATTGATTCTCTCTCTCAAAGACATTGACGTGTTCCACAAACATGTGCAACAGTAAGGGAGCATATATATA
>JAOWBL010000018.1:18499270-18531005 GCA_028564865.1 Zenarchopterus dispar
ATAGATAGATAGATAGATAGATAGATAGATAGATAGATAGATAGATAGATAGATAGATAGATAGATAGATAGATGCAGGGAGTTTTGGAGCATGCTGAAAAATCCAGATTCCAGCTTGTGTTGTTTTGTTTTGTTTTGTTTTGTTGCTTTTATGAAGTTATCAACAAGAACTGTCATGCAGAAATTAGTCTGGGCTATTTGGAGGATTTTCACTGAGTCACTTGACCTAACTACTTTGGTTTACCAAAGAAAAATAAAGTACGGATACACTTAATTATCAAACTTACACAAAGGTGCAAAATTTCTTTGCTTTGATGAGATATTCTGTTGGAGGTTAAAAGAAAATTATTCACAAACCAAAACCATTAGAAGTGATAAAGCTTAAGAAAAGCGGTGTGTGTTATTCCTTTATTAAGGCCTTGCTTTTTAGTAGAGAATGATGAGCATTTCTTTTCCCAGCAGCTCCAGAGGCAGCCTTGAAAGGCAAGGCTGATTTCTCCTTTAGCCTCCTGGTTAGGCCAGCCTTGAGCTGCCTCAGGCACTTGCTCATGCTTTCTACTCCCATTTCATGGTGGTGATGTATATTAAATGACATAGGTCTTCATAAGTGTCGTTGTCTCACTGGACTGATGAAGACTAATATGTGCTCTTTTTCGGCAGCAGTGTCTATTTCTTTTATCGCTGCAGGGATTCTCTGGGAAGTGCAGGGCTCTGGGGGCGGCAGGGGAGGTAAAAACCAATAGATTCAACAATGAATCTGCTCTCTTCAAAAGTGTCTGAGGTCAGGGCAAGTGCATGCGGACAAGCTTGTGCACATTCATCTGAGTAGACTGTTACTTTGGGGAATTAAAATAACACAATATGACGATGGTGGTCTGAAAAAACAGAACAAATACACAGGATCCTTTGATATTTACGGCATGTCATTAGAAAGTAAAAAGCTTGTAAATATTTCCTACAGTTGTACATTCTCTGTTTCTTTCTTTCTCCCCTGCATCTTCGTTTAAAAAGTATCCATTTTCCATAAAAATCTGAATGCCTTAAGCTGCCTGTTTACGTAACTTTTTTTTTCTTCATTGATTCAAGCTTAAATTTACGAGCAGTAGTACTTTAATAATATGGCCTTGAATGCTGTGTTCAGCTAGACCCCCTCTGTCTGTGTTATCCAACTATTAATGGATGTTGAATTAGCCAGACTGCCCTGCTTTTCAGTAAATGTGGTGTTCAGAAATTGAAAGCAGTGGTAATGTGGCCATCATCTGTATGTCCCTGAAGAAAACTTTAAATGCATCTGTGCGGGTGCACACATTCATCACAGCTTTCCTGCCTGCTACTTTCTCTGTCTTGACTTGGTTTCCTTTAAAAACACTTTCTTCTGTAAAAACTGTCAGAATCTATGGTGGCATTGGTCAATATATGAAAACTTAAATCCATGTTGTCCACCCAAGTAAACACTTTTTTTAAAAAACCAAAAGCCCAGGAGAATCTGTATGGGGGCTGTGGTAAGAACCTCGTACTGTGATAAGTAAAGGCTAAAGATTTCTGACTCTTTTATTTTGAACTTGTCACCATTAAATTTGGAAAAGGTTACATGTTCTCCACTGGTATTGGCACCAAAATGACTTATATAAAAAATTATCCTTTTTTAAAAATTGTTTTGCATGGTATTGGAAGTAAGTGATTGTATTGGGGAAAAAAGTATTTGTGCATAAAAAATACATTGCATTGCAGAGTGTTAATATATTATGCATAATGCTATCAATGGAGAAATCTGTTTCTTTGTTTGTTTGTTTGTTTGTTTTTGTTTTTTTACTGTGAAGTTGTCAGAGTTGTCAACTCAATGATTACTTTTAAAATTCACCTCAAGAATCACCATGTTCCATTTTTCTTTTCGACTCTTTTTCTGTAAGGCTGTGCATTACATTGCATTTTTTTATATTTTGTGTGGTATGTAATTGAAACACTGCAAACAAGTGGAAAATATTAAAGATTTTCTTACAAGCTTCTCTTTAGGTCCATTGCTTTAGTGGTCATATCAGATCCTAATATGTGAAGAGTTTCTGCGCTTACTAAAAACCATAGAGAAGAAGCTGATGATGTCCATAGGAGGTTTTACCAATTATTTTTGATTGCTAGCTCTCCGTCAGTAGGAATTAGGTTTTATGAAGGCAGCACAGGGCTACTTTCATTTGTCGGAGTAATCTGATTAAAATTGTTTATTGAATTTAGACATTACAACAAAGCAGCAACATGTAAACAAATTCCAGATGTGGTGGTAGCTAGAAATTTTGTAACATCTAGCTCCAGTGCATGCCTGTATAGCAGTAAAAAAAGGGGAGCACATGAAATCAATAGTGGTATAGTGGGCTTGAGAGGTCTCATCAGATGATCCGTAGAGGGTTTTAAGTGTCCCAGATTTGACCATCAGCTCTGCCCCCCTTAAAATGGGCATGGAGTCCATTTTGGTGCTGGATAGTGACTAAGCCACATCAATTTACACACAACAGATGATGTTGGTGGGAAGTAAGGATTTCAAAATAATAAATAAACAAGTGGGCTCCAACTTGTACATTACTCATAACATTATATTAACCTGCGGAGGCTGATGGTATCTAAACATATCAGAGCACTGTGGTAGAGATTTGGACTGTGTACAAGGACAACTTCAGTTTAGAATTTAATGAGCCTATTTTATTCAACACCACCTGTCCTTTTTATCTAATGTATAATCCTCATAATGTCTCGTAATGCCACAAGTTCAGCTGAGGAGTGAGCACTTGAAAGCACTCCACTTTTGAAACAATCCCAGTGAGACCCAAGGATGCAGCAAAACCACTAAAGACATGGACCACAGTGCTTCTTCTCCCTCTGGGACCGAGGTATAAGCCCGCCATCACAAAGAGATGCCTCATTTTCAAAAGCCACAGACTCACTTGTTTAGGCTCATAGCTGCAATAGTCTACTAGCAAAGACAATAATCAAAGGATATTTCTTCTGAGATAAAAACATTTTGTACTATGGGAGGGACCCTGAGATGTCAGACAGCGGCACAGTTGACCGGTGAGTTTAAACTCAAAAACCTCTGAAGTAGCCATCCTGCATGACAAATATGCAATATGATTTTGAACAAAATAAATGCTATGAACTTCTAAACATGTGCAAATAGGGGTGTGATTTATACAAATCTTAAAAGAGTTTGCTGCAGTGACCAACTGCTGTGTGAATTTGCCTCAGAGATTGGGAAAAGCCTCAACAGAAAGGTATGGGGTTACGAGAGGGACAAATGCTGCTCAACCATCTGAAAAGCACTTTAGCTGAAGTACAATATTCACCCCACTTTCACTGTGATTTTTATACACTTAGTGTTTTTTTTTTGACCAAAAGAAGTCTACCTTGAACCTTTAGCCCACATTCACTACAACCTAAATACTGCTTGAGCATCGTTCAAAGTGTACCAAAGCAACCTCCACAATTTAAGGATGATGTGCCTTAAAATATTGTATTGCATATCAGCCTGAATAGACACACTTAAAAGGGACAATAGTGGGGTGGACTGAGGCATGGAGCACTCTCAAGGCCAGTGGAAATGACAGAGATGCATCTCCCTGAAGAGTCCATACTCAGTTATGTACTGAGCTGACAAAAATGTAAGAATGTGTCCAAGGCCTTTTGGATGTTGTAAATCTGACAGGGGGTGGACGGCACAGCCATTTGACCCTTGGACTCATTTGATGAGAGGCTGCTGTGCAGAGTTTGATCTGGGGAAAAGAGACAAACTGTGTCAAGTTGATGTAGTGCGTTATATGAGAAGCCCAACGTGAGGTCATCTCACTTGCACTCAGACTAAGTCAATATACATGGAGGTGGGGACGTTCCATGACATCTTGGCTGTGTGTCCTTCACCAGTGTTTTCAAGCTGACCGCACCATCTGTCACTGCGAAGAAAGCTGTTACAGCTCAATGACCGAGACACTGTTGCACGTCACCAGAATGCATGCCTTGCTTTTGGTTCTTTTCAGCTGATGTTGTGGGATATATCTACTTTTTAAGCAGATCTCAGACCCATACAAAAAGTGCACAGCTACTACACTGACTCCCACCAAACGCTGACCTCGACTGCACTTCACTGCGACAGATTATTTTGGCTCATCCAAGTGTCAAAGGATGAAAAAGAACAAGCTCATTTACATGTCCAGTGCCTGGGCAAGGTAAGTATCCTTGACTTGACAGGGTCGGCCTGCTTTAGCTTGGTTTGCTCTTGGGACATCATTAAATTTTTCTCTCCATGCACCTGAGCCTCTTTCAGGCCCATGATCACATATCCTCCCTGTCTCCTCCATGTCCCCTGTAATGTCCTCTTTTCATGTCCTGGCACAAATTCTAAAACACCAAGTTTGTTTTTTCTTCACAGACTGGACAGCTTTTCTCCAGCACATCACAACAATCAGACAGTGTTGGAAGGCCTGCTAAGCACTTCTTTAACAATAGTTGTAGTGTTTGGCTAAGTTTGTACAATTTAAGGACAGCAGTCTAATCATAGAGTAATCTCCAATGTAGACAAGATGTCTCCGTTTTATGTATTCTTCCACTATTAATTTAAAGCTAGTTTAAATCTGAAGTTTACACACCCATACAATGTCAGCACTGTTTGCTGAAAAGTAAAAGAACTATTTCTATAGAAAGCAAATCTGATAGAATGCAGAGTCAGTAGTTTCAGAGTTGATAAGACTTTAAGCAGATTTTCTAATGTGGTTTTGAAGATACTGATAGAACAGCAGCTCTTGATGTCGACTGGTGAGACTGTCTACTGAACTGTAGCATTAACAAAGAATGCTGACTGCTCAAATGCAGTGCAATGAAAAGTTACTGAGCAATCCCTATGAGACAGCTTTCTTGAGAGTTTTATTCTCTGAAGTTCTCTGAAAGCAAGTAAATAAAGTTTCTTACAGGAAACATATTATGCCTCCCCTTTTCTCCCCCCAGGTTTACACAATTTCCTGGAGTCTTAGAAGAAATGTGTGTGCTTTACTCTATTTATTAAACCACGGAGATAAAGCACAGACGTTCTCTTTTCAACCATGATTTCAAGCTTTTTTTCAAAACAATTACACCAGGGGCAAAGGTGGGGAAATTAACCCCATCTTAACCCCTCTTTTACTCAGGTAATACAGTCTTGGATTTCTGTCCTACAATTTGAAGCTACCATGCAAACTTAATTTGGACCCAAATTACACTCAGTAGCCCATCTATCCATCCATCCATGGGAAGATAGAAGCTTTGTCAACCCAACCGAGACATGTAATCTCTCCATTAAGTCGGGGGGCTGCTCGAAACAGCTCCTCTTACAGGCCTCTGCCAGGCATCCTGACTAAATGTTCAAATCACCTCAAATGGTTTCTTTTGACGTGGAGGAGCAGCAACTGTCCTCCGAGGCTCTCCCAGATGACTGAACTCCTCTCTGTATACCTGAGGGTTAGTGCAGCAACCCTTCAAAAAAAAGTTCATTTTGGCAGCTTGTATTTGTAGTCTGATTCCTTTGATCATTACTCACAGCTCATGACCACATACGTGTGGGTTGGGACACTGGTTGATTCATAAATCAAGAGCTTTGCCTTACAGCTCAGTTCTCTCTTCGCCGTGATAGACCAGCGAGGCACACGCATCGCTGTGGATGCTGCCCAAAGCCTTCTGTCAGTTCTCTCTGATCTACCATCACTGTGACCAAGACCCCAAGACACTTGAACATGTCCACTTCAGGTAGTAAACCATTCCCACCCCAGAGCAGGCAATCCACCCTCTTTTCAGCTGGAAACCCTGGCAACATGAGCCATGCATTGTTATGTCCCAGATTTGGAAAACAGCAGATGAAAGATAGGAACACTGAAGTAACATGACAAGCCATTCCTCTGTGTTTCTGTCAATTCATAAGGGCTATGATCAAGACTAACGGCTCCTTTATTGATAAATGGGAAATCAGATTTACTAGTTTCCAAGAAGGAAACAAAAATGAATTTAAATTAGAAGCTGGATTCCTCAATCAAAAGTAAAACATTCAAGTACTAGGAAACCAGCACTAGCTCATTATTATTATTATTATTCCTTAAATTAAATTAACTCTCTTAGTAGTCATAAGACTTGGCTTTTAATTAAAAAGGAAAATACTAGAGCAAAATGTTTTTGATTTTCCACTTGTGAAGTACAGTAAAGGCAGCGTAAGCTCAAGTTGAAGTGTCATAGAGATTATTGTTGGAGATAAACATGGGGAGGCCACATTTATTTGCTCTTCTTCCATAAACTGCTCACATGAGGTTATTCTACAGTATTTACACTGTGTTTCAGTCGGTTCAGTAATCGCAGGTTCTTTCCCTCTTTACATCTCCTATAACACACTTCAGATCAAATCAAACTTTATTAATATAGCACTTTTTGTACAATAAAATGGAGCACAAAGTGCCTAACAGTTGAAGTAAAATCAATCCCCTCCATCGACCCAACCCCATTCCCAACCAACCCTAATCCCTATCAATGATAAAATACTATGAAAGATTAAAAGAAGTAATAACATGGAAAAGATTGTTGGACACAGACGAACCAGTGAGGAAACACTATCACAGGGAGTCGTCTGCATCAGGAGGAGGCAGCTACACCTGTGGGGCCAGACTGCATGGTAGGGGCCACAGCCCACCCCCAGGCACGATAGAGTACCAAACACCACCGCTGTTGGATGGATGTATGGACACCAGCACAACCCAGGGGTGAGTGGACCTCAGGCCATCACCACAGCATTTATTAGCTTTCAGTAGTTTCGTGGAGCAGAACTAGAATAAAAATGTAATTTGGGCTTTAATGAGGACTGTGTAGGGCTCTGTGACGTCACCAAGCAAGTAGTAGATTTTTTGTTTTGTTTTTTAATTTGTCCTTTGGAGCAAATTTTCTACTTATATGCAATCTTTATGCTAAGCTTACTTATTTTCCAAGCTCCTCAGCTTTTTAAATGTTATTTATAACATGGCAAATATCATATACTGATATATCATACTAATATAATAGGTATCAGTCAGTGTAATAAAAGCAACTGGGCATCGCCACTGGAATGACCCTTGTACAGATCTTTGAATCCAAATGTGCTTTTGACAAGCAGATCTATCACAACTGTTGAGAATTGCCCAGACAGCTGTATATATGACTGTCAAATGGTAAATTGATTTGGGTAAAACTGAGTTGTGGTGGCTCAGCACTTCCCATATATTGTATTTTGTGCTTGAACAGTGCTGCTGAGGAAGGTGACTTTTATCACGCCAGAAGCTGAAGCATTTACAGTAACTGCTGCTGTTGTTCAGGAAGATTTTCCAAAGGACAACTGATTGCATATTGTGTTTTATCCTGAATGTCGAACAAATTGAGTAAAAGTAACACAAATGAGGACAACACATACCACATCCTGTTTTTCTGCTTGTTCTCCAGAACCCAGAAAAATGAGACAGAAATGTCTTTCTAACCTTTTTTATTCTTTTCTTCTTTTTTTTTTTTACTTCATCAAATGACAGAATGGTTGTTTTGTCTGTTTTCAGAGCTTTAAGATTTACTGCCCCTCCTAAAATCCAGAACATGACTTTGTGATACCAAGTGAAGAAGTGACCTGACAACAAAACCTTTGAAATATGAAAAACATCTTTATGTTGGGTAAGTCATCACAGAGTGGCTTCCTTTGAGAATCTTGCTTTTCATTTTGTCACTAAATCTGACTGATTTCTTGGTGCAAATATTACTCAAAACAATATTATGTTGTTTTGAAATGACAGGCATGCTGGGTGAAAATAGCTGCTGTGTGGTATTGTAGCCTGAGAATAGGATTAAGTGTGTGCCACCCTTTATCCATCGAAACAAAATTATGTTCCTTATTGATGTGAGTGTCTGTTGTGCAGTATATTTATCCTGACAGCTTCACGGGATTTCTTTTGCTTTGCAGTGAAGCAAAGAGAAGATTTTTGCATTGAGCTGTGTTCCCATTGAGAGGATGACACCAAAGCAAATGCTCCATGCAAGCCCGAGTAATTGTCTTAGCTGATCTGTTACCATCTGCTGTGTTAGAAGTGCAACTACTGACCACAGATATGGCTCAGTGCTGCATGTATCATCTCATGATCCCCACTGACATTGTTCTCTGATGCGTTCCACTTGTCTTATTTGTGTTTTGGAGCATGATAAAATAGGATTGTACCTGGGCTTCTGTCTGAGTCTCTAATTTTGCTTGTGGTCCCCAGGGATTCATCACTGATGATTAGAAAAGAAAAGGCATACTGCCAGAAATGTTTTCTTAATCCCTCATCTGTTCCACTAAGATATTGCACCAGGCCTCTAATGACTTCGTACTAATTAGGAACCAGGCAGGATGTCGAAGACGAAGTCGAGGTGAAGGAGAAGAGCTGTGGACACAGAGGGACTGTGGTGCTCTGTGAAAAGGTCATGAGGCAGCCATGTGCTCACTCTTGAGGGATAGCGCACGAGACACGAGGACAAAACCAGTGACCCAACACTCTCAGTGTCCTGCTCTGCTCAGTACACCATTTATAAGAAATGCCTGCTCTCTTATCTAATTCTGCTCAGCTAACAGCCAAAAGAAAAATTATTTCTTCACATTTATTGCTTCAAATGCTTTTTTTTTGTATAAACAAATGCCCTAATATACAAATAAAAGTAAATGAAAAACAACATCCTCATGAAGTGAATTGCACATGAATTAAACGGAGTAACTCCACCGGCTCTCAGCTGAGGTGAGCTCTTCTGTATAGCAACGTTAATCTGAACACATTTGGAATTCAATGAAATTAAACATTGCTTGAAGAGCAAACAACTGTTCAATGCACTGGAGCTCTGACTCCATTTAAAATGCATGTTAGTGCTCCACGGCTACATCAACCTTTTAAGTTCTGGTGGACTCAGACCAACGTTTAAACCAATAAATCCAGAAGTGGAGCCAGCAAGTGGTACAATATGTTCTTCGATTGTGTCATGACGACAGGAAAGGAAAATGGTTGGGATATTTATGACCCATGGGAATTCAATACGTCAAGATTAGAGAGCGTTTGTTGATTTCATTAATGAGTTTTGTTGCACTGAGTGATCACAGTAAGGGTCTCCTCAGTCAACAATGTAGGAAAATGTAATTACTCTGAAAGTAATTATTCATTCATGCTGTTTGGAGGGTGATTTTTGGAAAGATGGCATTTGATGCCCTTTCCTCTAATACTGACAGTTTGCTACTGAAAAAAAAATCCCTGTTTATGTACAGTAGGTAACCTCCATATGTTCAGCAGTAACAATGAATCCACTATTATAGTTTGTTTGGCAAGTTTTGTGAAAATTATACCAACAAAAACAGGCTAACTGGCCAGCTATCATTTAAGCTGGACGTTCTTTTTTTCTGCCTGTGACAGAAAAATACTCTTCTACTATGATTCAATCTAAACATGATTTTATAGTTGTGCATAATTTTGTATATTTTCAAAGAGAATAACTATATCCATTTCTATAATTAGGAGGATTTCTTATGACCACACATCTCAGAGTTGTGTAGAAGTCTGTTTTGCTTTTATAGCACCTCCCAAAGTGTTTTTGTAAATGCTCGACATTGGTTCGTAACAAAAGGACATCTACATTATACAGCTGCTAGTTTGGTGTGATCTCAGAAAAAAAGTTGGACAATCAGAGATGTAGCAACACTTTGCTGCACTGGTGTGCCGCTATTGGCACATAGTTCTACTCTGTTTTTGGAAGAAAAAAATTACAAAACACAGGAAACAAAAGCTGCTTTGATATGAGATTAAGACATTATAAAACTGTGGATTATCCAGCATAGATATTGTCCTTTTTCCCCCCCTTGTGCTTTCCTTTTCATGATTGTTTTTAAAGATTCAGAGTGTTTCCATTACTATTAAAATTACTCAAAACCAAAATATCGCAAAGAAAATCTTGTAATGAAAACACATAAAGTTTGACAACACTGCCAAATGTGGCAAAAACCTTTTCATGCTTCCATGATGTTGTCAACATTTGTGTCAACATTTCACTTTGCCCTTTGCAAAAGTGCAATTTTTTTTAAAAACTGAAACTTTTTTGTTTTAAAGGAAAGAAGAAAAATCACTGCCTAAAACTGCACTGAAGTACGAGGAAGGAAAAGCTCTGCTGCAGCATCACAGCAAGTACTCAGCTGATGTTTATTGTCTAAGATGGTAGGAGGACAACACATCCCTCTGTGTCATCTTCTCTCAAGACATGTACTTTGTCTTTCCTCTTCATGGTGCATCATACATATAGTGCTGGGCTGACTTCTGTGATTAATAACTTTGCTCATCGTCTCTTCACCCCAACCTGTCACTTTCCTGTTTCTGCATCTCTTGGCTGCTGTTTTAAAAGGTCAATGGGCGGAGCATGTGAGACAACTGGGCCTGAGCTCCAGACTATGCTCTTGATGTTGAAGTTAAAGATGAACTGAGGACAGGGAAATAAAAGAAGTAAGTGGTTTTACTTACAATGGCTGGCTTTAGTGCTGCAGGTAGAAAACAAAATGGGGACTAAAGAACAGTGATTTCCAGAAACTGGCCAGGATCTCACGTCGAGAAAAAGAGTGTTAGTGTCTGGATTTTCCAAATAAGACTGAGTTCCAAAACTGGGAGCATTAGTTATGGGAGAAGATGACTGAGATCTTTTTTTATGTAGATCCTTTCAGGAGGAAGTTGATGGCACAGGAAGTGGCAATGAAAAGTGGCCTTTATTTTATCTGAACAGGGCTTTCACTTGAGCACTAGTCTTTCTATGTCTCAGTTTCTCATGAGATAAACAAAGAACTGGCGATGAGAGGAGAGGCAACTGAAGTTTAAGTCGATGAGATACAGCATTAACCACAGGAGCAGATTTGTCAATTTTGGTCGCAGCATTCAATCTGTGTTAATTCCAAAGCTAAACCGGCTTTATCTAGAAGGGTTTTTTTCTTTCTTTAGATATTGTTATTGTGCTTACCTAATTTTTAACACTTTCTGAACTCCTGTATCTTTTAAACTTGCTAGATGAATCTTTGAAGAACTGCTCCACGCAGGAGAATATAATTTTTCTGTTAAAATCAATTGAAAAAACCTTACACCCATAATGACCTATCATGTGAGATAAGTAAATAATAAATCTGTGGGCTCATTTTGCTTCCTTGAATATAAAGGCAGCTGATGCCATAGCAACCCTATCATGTCACGGTGGATACACTCAATAATCAGAATGAAATTAGCCTTTAGAGTCACCTACAATTTCAAATGACAGCTTTTTAATGATGTATTAAAGGAAAATTGGTTATAGTGTAAATGCATCCTTTTTAATTTCAAAATGCTTCTATTGAAATATTTAATCATGCATTTCAAAAGTTCAATATCACTGGGGGGGCAAATTCACTATTCCTCTGTCTCCCATAACCCTCACCCCTCTCTCTGGGTCCACTTATAACCAGAGTAAACACAACCCTTCACTGCACAAAACAACTTCGTTCTCCTGTTAGACACAAAAGGAAGAAAAAAAGAAACATTGGTTAAATTAGGGTATCGATGTGGAAATTGTACTTTTTGTATTTGCTGAGACCTCGGTAACCCAACTAAGACTGCCACTTCAATCTTACAAAAGACTTTTTTATAGCAGGGTTATGAATCTTCCTGCACATTATAAACAGAATTAAAATGCATGAAAATAATCCAAAATAAATGCCCCATCCAAGATATCAGTTCAGCTTAGTTTTAGCAAGGTGAAACACAACAATAAAACTTTAGGAGATTCTGTGAACAGTTACATGGTATTTGTGGAAGTTTTATATTGTATTACATTGGAAAAGCAAATACATAGTGTGCCTTATGAGAGCAAACTTGAACATTGGGTACTATATGCGCTTGCCATTATAAGACAGACTTTGCCTCTGTCATCCAACTTGCAGGGTTATGTCAGCTTGCCAATTGTCTTCTTTTTTTTCTTTCCTTCTTTTTGGAGGCCTGATGTGCAATATGCACAGCTCTTGGGGAAAATAAATCATGTTCCCCTCCTTCAACAATGGAAACAGTAATGAATTGATTCTGAGCATGCCCACACTAACTAATCCTGTTTGTGTAGCTTTGTGTGCTTATTCCTGAAGCCATTTTTAAACTGTTGAGAGGACTGAAATGAAAATGAGAAGGGAAAGGGGGAATTTTTGGGAAACTGCTTCATTTAAAGCTAATACAATTTTAAAGTGAAGTTATTTACCTGCAGCAAACAAAGAGCTCTCAGATGAGAGGAGGTAGCAGATATCTCAGCCACACTCCTTCAGTTCAGTTTCACCAGAAATACAGTCTATTTACTTAAAAAGCTTAACTTAACTCAGAATAAGATTCTTTTTCATGTCTCATTAGCATGCAGAGAACATAGCTGCTTTCATATCCCCTGTCCTTCTACAAGTGTAGACATTGGAGTAACTATCACATTTTCCGAACTAGGTAAACTGAAAAAATTCTGAAAAGAAGAAGGGGGATAGTGGTCTCTTCCTTTTCTTTACTCATAACTAGTAGGGGACCAGTAACATTGTTACATTCGTGTGTAGACGATGGCTTGATGGAACCACCTTATTGTGCCTGAAGATCGGTGGTGGGGCACGATATCATAAAACCTCTTAAAGACAACAACTATGAAGACCATCATGAATATTTAATCAGTGTGTTATCCCTCCACTCCTTTTGATTTATTCCCTTTTATGTGTGGTCATTCACAAAAATGGAAAAATGGCTCAGGAGGACTTATTGAGCCCCTTTTTGGTCATAAATTCAACTCCTTTCAAAACTTTTTTTAATGTAGCCTGGCCGCTATTGAAATATTTTCCTTTTTGGAACAAAGAAAATGGAGGTTCCTGAGGATTTGACTTTGATTTCCAGAGGCAGTACCATGGATGCTGAAGATACCACCTATAGACGCCTTGAGAGAGTCATATAACCAATCTAGTCATCTTGGTTGTTTTGAATAATCCCACTCTGAACCAATGAACCAATGAATGAAGCCCATCGCAGCCTCGTTGCAAAGTGACAGTGAATGAGAGGGGTGGTACTGGAGCCAGTTGATGAGAATGTTGTTTCAGTGAAAATATAACAGCTAAAAAATGAAAAGGAGTTCATAAATAGTGCAAAAAAAATGTCCCATAAATTCAACTCAGAATCTGAGCTGGAACAATGTTAGTATGCAAAAAAAAGAAGCAATTTTCATGTTCATTTTCATTATAAGTTCAGTTTTTCCTTCTTTGGATTTTTAACTTAGAAGAAAAAATGGAGACAGTTTATTTGAGTAAGGAAGTAAATATGTTTATCTTGGGTGGGAGCAGGCTTGAAAAGACATTTTAGATATCAGGAGTTTTTCTCCCTTGCTAAAGGAAGGTTGATAAATGGAAGTTTTAAAAAGATCTCATTTCACACAGGTCATATTAATGATAATGTGATTTAGTACAAAGCAGTGTACCTCAAAACCGGAATCTGTGGAGCAAAGATGGAAGGGGTTTCCTCTTTCTCAAATAATGTGTGAAAAAAATACTGAACTGTTAAAAATCAATGTTTGGAAGAGGTTTGCATTTATAAATCTAGAGATGAAACAATTCAATGAATCTCTCAGAGACGCCTTAGTGTGTCGAGGGCAAGCAGGAAAACCCAAGCCAGACACCATCACTGATCCTTCAGATGGCACTGCACCAACCAGTGATTCATAATTGAGATAACTACACAGGAAAAAGATCAATTTGAGAAGTTTTTGTACATTCACAAATGTTGCAATGATATGTGGTTATACGTGTGCCCTTGGCAAAGGTCGTTTACACTTCTGAGATGGTGACATTAACGCAGTAAAGTGCACTGGAGATTTTAGAGCACTATGCCACCTTCAAGACCACATTTTCCTTCCTGGGACGTCGATCCATTTTTCAACAATGTGAAACTCCACCGTGCGTTACAAAAGCATGACTAAAGAAGGGTGCACCAAGGGTCCTGGCCAGCCTGCAGTCTGGACCTGTTCCCACTCGAGAGTGTGTGGAGAATGTAGAAACAAAATATGTCACAACAAGAACAACATGTTTGTTGCTTGCTGTTTTTTTGGAAGAAAAGTAGGGCAAAATAACAACTGAACCATTTCTTTCTTTGATCAGTTCAGGTTTTAAGTGTTGTGTGAAGGAATGGCAATATTACAAAGTCGTTTACTGTTTCAACATCTTTTGAACAATGTTGCAGGTCTAAAATAAAAAAATCAATGAATAGCAACAAAATAAAAGTGTATTTTGTGTATGTAAACATATTAATTAATGAAATGAAGATAAGAAAAACATGGAATATTAAAAGTAATGTGTCAAACATGTTTTGGGGTTTTTTTTCACAGACATTAAACTATGTTTACAGTTGTAAATAATCCATACTTTTTTATTTCTCTGAAGTCACAGTCGGATCTTCTCTGTCCTTCTTCTGTCTTGAGTGTCCACAAATAAAATTCCCATATTTCCCTGAATTAGACTGGTTTTTGTTTTTTTGTTTTGTTTTTAAAAAAAAAAAAAAAAGATCTTCATGTAAAATACAGAGAGCCTAACATTTTTGGTTTTCATGCCCCAAGGTTTACCTTTGGACTTTATTCACACTCCTTTTCTCTCACATCCACACACTGACTCATTTATCCTAAATAACAGGGTTTTTTTTTTCTTTTAAGTAAAATACAAAATAAAACACATTCAAAGTAGCTTCCTATCTGCAGTTGTGTTTATAAATTTTAAAGTAAAATGTGTTTTATTCAGAACAAAGACATGGAACTTTATGTTAAACTTCTAGATACGTTTGTGGTTGGTTTATGGTTTTTAATTGAAAAACATTAAAGATCTATTGCATATGGAAATCTAAAAGCTTATTTATTGAATTTAGCTCCTCTAAGACTAGTTGCTTCTCCTACAACTGCTCCTGTGTGTTTGTGTTATTTTTTATTTATTTAGGCAGCCAGGTTGGTTAAATGTTTATAGAAAAGAAAAAGATACAAAGGGTCATTTTTCAGTGCACCAAAATGCCAAATAAATAGAACTTTCCCAGAAATATAATGGGTTATTTTTTAGAAAAAGAGAGTGAAGTGCTGATGAAAATGTTTCATAATGGTGTTATTACAGGAGGGAAAAACACAGCTGGATTTATAGGCCCAGAGACAAGGATTCTCAGCTGCGTTTAGTTTGCTCAGTTTTTATGAATATTTTGAAATTTTAAAACCTTTTACAATTTAAATTAGAGAAACATAAAGCAGTCAAGCCATTGTGTTGAAAGGTTTTTTTTAAGGGTGAAAAAATAAATCCACTATCACAAGTTCAGGCAAGGCTTAGAGATTGACCTGATCATTCATATTAATACTGAGTTAAGTATTAAATCATATTAATACTTAATACTGAGTTCGTATTAAGCTCCGATGTGCCGTTGTTGCTAGTTTCACCTGGAGCTCAGTATCTGCTGCTACGACCTCAAAAAATATCACTTCAGCCACTAGATGTCTGTTTTGCTGTGTTTTAGCTTTTACCTGATGCAGGTAAGTTTTATTAGAGTGTAAGTCATTTCCTTAAGAAAGTGAGACATATATCTAACTCATGTTAACATTTACCCTCATTTAGATCAATCCAGTCCAGAAAAATCTGTGAACTACGAATAAAACAGTTAACTTCATCTAGGCTACACTAACTCCAGAGAAGCTGAATCTCTTAATCACAACATACTTCACAACTCTGTTATCTTTGATTTGTACCTCAGACTTTGTCGGCCGGCAAAAGAGTCACCGCCAAAGAAAAGGTTAGCTACATTTTCATGCGTACTTCTTCTTCATTTTATCTGAGGATCAGCTAAATCTGTGTGTGTTGTGACACTATGATCATTCCCAACTACAAGCATGGTTTTGGTTTTGGTTGTACTAAAGTCCAGCTGATTCAGCCACATGGACATACAAGTGAACTGACCCTTTGAGTCTGTTCTAAGAAATAAACTGTTTTTAAGACGGGGAGAAAGTCAGAGTTGTCAAAACTAAGACCAGAAATCAGGGGCACAGCAGATGATCTTAACTCCACTGCAGAAATGTGACCTCACTTGGTACTTGCTCTAAATATTTTCTGTCTCTTTTTATTATCCCTCCCATTTCAAATTCCTGTGCATAAATGTAGCATACACTAAACTGCAGAAAACTTGTTGTTTCTTGTTTTTCTTTCTTTAAGATAAGGACAGTAGACTGCCTTTCTTAAGGCAAAAAATCCACCAAAGTCAACCAAAGTGACTTTGCATTTCCATCTTGGGGGGAACGCTGTACATCGTTTTACAGCACTATGTCACGCATCAGCAGCGATGAAGCAAGCTCACAGAGCTACACTAGACATCACGGCAGAGGCCACCAACTCATGAAAGTAATTACAAAAGAACCACTGAAAAAAAAACATCTTAGGCAGCATTGTAACAGCAACTTAAACTCCCCCGGTATAGGGAGACCCAAAGTGCTGAAAATTTACAAAAGCCCCTTGTGCTGCGTTCATACTAAATTGGATACTGAAATTGTTGTGGACATAAAGTACAGAAATAAAATTGTGGTTTCAAATTGTTCACATTTTTCGTTTCCAATAACACCGAAGCATAAATAGAGCAGACTGACACAACCAGTGTTGTCAACTTGATGGCTTTCTTTCCAGATTTAAAAACTTTTCAGCACCCCCTGAATGACTTTTTTTTTTTTTTGTCAAATCAGTGATTTGAATGAAACCTTGTGCTTGACAGCAATCATCTCCAATACTGCCTGAGAGCAGTATGGTCTTTTGCAGGAAAACCTGCATTTGCCTCGACTCCTCTTTGTCAGATGCAGCAGCTCTTGTGCCGCTTGCACGTACCCAGAATTGTCCTCATCATTAGGAGACTGACTGTGTGAGAAAACAAGCCAGCCTTACAGCAAAGCATGAAATTAATTCATTGATTTGTGTTCACAGACACCCTTTCCACATTTTTATTCTTGCTAGACACAAAAACAACTACGTAGAGGAATATTTGTCACTCGATGTTAAGAAATACCCACACAGGATTGTCGTGTCACCGTTAGGCAAGAAAAGTCCGTTTTGAGGTTGGAGGGGTTGGCTGGTAGAGCTGCATGCATAACTGCCCGGCAGGAAGATCTGAATCTGAGTCTCAATGAATTCACAGCAGTTTTAAAGTACGGTAATGTTGCAGTGAAATGTTTAGTTTTTTGTTTTTTGGGGGGGATTTCAGCTGCTGTTTTGTCTCTATTATAGACATTACAAAGTGCTCAGTTAAAAGCATCTTTTAAGATTAACATGGTTATGTTTAGGAAAATGTTACGGTTTGTGTTTAAGAAAACATCAGTGACATCAGTTAAGAGAAAACAGTTGCAAAATTATGTTACTTACAACCTTCTCTATGATCTATAAGATCACCGTGGTGCATGTCTAAATATTCAAAAACAGTGCACAGATGTTTAACTTCTTTTGGTGGTGATTTTGTCAGATGATGCTGTGGCTATAAAATCAGGATTTTCATAGCAGATGTTTTTGAGATGTGGCCACATTGCATTAAATACAGAGTTAGCTGAGGATTTAATTTTTTTCTGAAGGACAGATAAGCCATCTTACTGCTCAACCTTGTACTGGCATTGAAATGGACTAAATTATTATTTATAAAACAACATACATGCAGGCCCCTCAGCTGACCACTCTGTTCCTTAATTTGAACTAGAAAGTGACTCATGTCATCATAATCTTTTAAGGCTCCCTAAATTACATTAAAAATAAGGTCAGAGCACTTTTAGAAATAATAAGATTCTAATAATCATTTTTAATCCCCTGCCTCCCCTCTACAGCACCAGACAAATTGCTTTGTTGATTTATTTTCCATCAGTGCTGTTTCAAGTAAACAGTTCTGGTTTCTTTTCTCAGTGGAGGGATTAATCACTCAGCCCCTCCCTCTAGCGAAAGTCCATGCTTGTGAGTTGATCTGGGATCTGTGACAAGGATGCCCGTCAGAATCCGGTGTTACACGGTGGAGACAACCTCACCTCGATATAGTGCACTTTGGTCAGGTTCATTTTGGTGTGACTACAGGATTGGTCCCTCGGAGAGCAATTAGTCTTCACTAAAGGTTCTGGGATGGTTGGAGCTGCAAGATGTCAAACAATGGCTTCACCCCTCATCAGATGAACGCCTGTTACCCTCAAATCCTGGGGGTGTAAACTGCTCGTGTTTTGAGTTTCTGTGCGTCTGTAGCAGTGTCTGCATGAGCTATCGCTGTGAGGGATTTCAGGCTCTTTTCGATATCTGCTTCTCTGCTTCATTTGGGAGGAGTTTGAAAACACTGTGCTTTGTTAAAATCTTTTCACCCTTAAACCAAAATGTGACAGTTCATTGATCAAGCGCTTCAACATGCATCTGACATGCCTTTCTTTTTCGCCAGACTCCTGACGTAAGGCAATGTTTTAGTTCTGATCTGATCTGATCTGTCAAACTGATGCAAATTGAAGAAACTTTCCAGAAGACAGTACCTATTCCCTTCTTCAAAGTCTTATTAAATATCTGACTATTCAATTATTAGGCAAAAACAAATTGTTGCAGATTTGTTTCTGGAACCCCAAAGTCAATGCTTTCAGTTGGGTGTAATTAAGATAATCTGTGCTCCAGATATCATCATCAACATGTTGCGAGAGTATCATCAGCTCCGAAAGCACTGATGAAAGTTTTGGCACACAATGACACTCTTTTTATCTGAACACAAAGACACCTACTGACAGGATTTTTTTTTTTTTGTTTGGCAAGGAGAGGAAAGAAAAACCTGTTGTTATGGTTACAAGTTAAAAATAGAGCAGGAGTGTAAATGACAAGGGACCTGAGAGTATAAGGATGAAAGGCACAGATGACATCTACCCCACAATCCATTGCTGCGGATCTGGGAACTTAGGAATAAGAAAAATGAAAAAGAAAGAAAACAGCGTAGCCAGAGTGAGCTGCATCCTTAAAAGCATCTCTGTAAGCACACTTGTATATTAGAAAACACATGTCTATTTCAGTTTGTTATTTGTATCGCAGGAGAAAAAGAGAAAAGAAGTATTGACAGAGCAAATAGTGAGATATTGGCAGTTTGTCTTGTGTGCTGAAACTTGTGTTTTTTGGTTCTCCTGTGATTTTGTTGCATTCGTGCCATGCATATTGTTTTCTGCCCCAGTGCCCAGCACCAAGGACTTCCTGATACAGCTCGTAATTAGAGGCAGCTCAAGGATTTAATGAAGAGGCACTCACTTGATGGTTTGAGACATTGCCAGTGGCTGTGACTTCAAAGCTAGAGATATGGCTTCCTTGGAAAAGGCCAGAGAAAAGCTGCAACAAGATAACAAGTCATGGCTTTCTTTTGATTTGTGACATGCCCGAGCATTTACTATATTGGTTTGCAGCCAGGAAGAGCATGTTAACGGTTTGATCAGTGTGGCATTGCACTTTTGGGCAATGAATATCTTCAGCAATAGAGCCTGTAATGATGCGAGTGGGAGGCGAGATAAGTTAGGCTGCACAAATTTTCTATCCTAACTGATTCTGAGCCCATAAGCACAAGGATCACTTTCTATCATCTGCTTTGGAGTTCACTGCCTTCCAGAAGAAAACTCTGAAGGAGTTTCATGATCAACTCCAAAGGTTAAGAGGAGGCGGGTATGCTTCAAAGTAACTTCCAACTGTCATTTGCACTTTTGAATTGAAAAAAAAAAAAGATCAGTAGTTCCTCAGGACATGCTAAATATCATTTGAAATGTTTGAACAAATATGAATGATAGTTGCCAGGCTCTAACCTATGACAGTACAAACACAGAGGTCAGCAGAGGTTGTGGCGATCAGAATTTTCACGGTGTTCATGTGGTGGTCTGTGTAAATTAATGAAGTAAATCATGTTTTCAGCTGCTGAAAGATTCCCACCCCCACATTCTTTTTATACCAACTAAAGTGCCTTCCTTTGACTTTATTCCACTGATTAGATACTTTTTTCCCTTTGAGATGCCCTCAAATTGCAGTAAGCAGCCTCATAATTCCAGTGTAAACTGTTACATAAGATCTCTCCATGGGGTATATACTGTACACTTGCATCCATCCTGACTTCAAAGCATTGTGGGAAAAGTTTGAAGAAAGCTGATGTCTTTTTTACCCTCAAATTGTAAAAAGATGATTACAAATGAGTGTCTTATCTCACATTAGTTATGGAAAAAAGATGGAATTTTCTTCCCCATTTCATGGTTTTAAAATTTCTTCTGCTACAGTCATAATCTTTCCCTTGGGTCCCTCAGATTGTCCCCGTCAGCCAAGAAAGGTCACGGATATTTATAAACTTTGAAGGCGAGAAGTCTGTTGAAATAATGTAGTCCACTGAATTACAGGATATTCAGAATGAGTGATTATTTTTTAATTGAGGAAGTGTGCTTTTTTTTGTTCTGTGCTATCATCTTAACTAAGACAAGATTCCAAATACTTTTTTTTCTTCATATATGTTCCTCAAACAAATAATTTGAGGCATAGCAAAGATGTTTTCTGACGTTAGTGTTTTAAGTTTTGTGGCTGTGGTCAAATCATTGTAACATGCTCTAAGAAATGTAGTGACGCAGATGACAGCTAAGTCTAACACTTTGTGCTGATTTTGTGCCGTGTATGCCCTTTCAGCCACTGATTTATTGACACCCATCTCCTGCTGCTTATTCATGGGGCAGAAGCCTGAATAAAGATGTTCTTCTCCCCCACTCCCTGTACCACTTCTTCCAGGGGACTCTGAGGTGTTCCCAAGCCAGATAAGTTATCAAATCTTGGGACACCCTCAAACAACCTCAACTGGTCCCTTTCAGTTTAGAGAAGCAGGAACTCGACTCTGAATTTTCTCATGTATGACAGTCCTGACCAACTGACCTTTCAGATAAAAACTAATTTCAGGTACTTATAATTCAGCTCTCATTTTTTTTAGTCATTACCCAGAATCTATGACCATGGACCAGGGCTTGTTGGATTCAAGTCTGAGTAGTGACTGATCCAAAAAGACTCCTAAAAGGAGTTGGATTTCACATTATGCATTTAAGAGTCATGGCTTTTTACAGCCCAATCACACCTCCTAACATAATTTAACTACAGTAACTTCCTCCTCCAGCAGGCCAGCAGTGGGCCTCTCAGCACACTTTTAGGAAGGTGCCAAAAAAAAATATGTTGAGGTATTAATTTCATCTATAAACTCAAGAGATACAGATCTGATGGGACCTGATATCATTGCTGGGAAGTAATGCCAATCAACATACCATACAATATCAATCAGGAAACCTCCAAACCCGCAGGTCCCAAAGGATCTATTGCTAACATCCTGATACCAGATACTCCAACACACCCTCAGATGGTCCTTGTATGTAGCCTGATGTAATTCTTTTGTGAGCACAAGGAAGACCTCAGTATTTAGTGGTTGATGATAAGGTCATGGCTGATCAATGTATTCTGTATATAGTGAGTACCATATTAATCTACAATCATACTTCAATAAGCATATCAGAGGGAAATGTTGGGC
Source organism: Zenarchopterus dispar (assembly GCA_028564865.1). Classification (NCBI taxonomy): domain Eukaryota; kingdom Metazoa; phylum Chordata; class Actinopteri; order Beloniformes; family Zenarchopteridae; genus Zenarchopterus; species Zenarchopterus dispar. The sequence continues at coordinate 18,520,879 of JAOWBL010000018.1, forward strand.
TCTTTCTTCTGCCCACAGATGATTCAGCAAATGGCTTGATCCACAAACCCATTTGTTGGTGGAAACTTATACTAGTCGATGGTTCAGACTTGATTAACATCAGTCCATCAATGTAACACAGGCTCAGATAGGACACACCATTCTTCCTTATCATTCCAGGTTTTATTCTCATCACAGTCTTGAATGTTGAATTTCCCTGATGAACCACTGGAGTCCTCAAGAAATGCATTTCCCACACCCAAATCCAGAGTTTCCATGAAAGGCAGGTACTTTGAACAGTCACGATGCAACTGGGGAAAGCACCATGTTAGAGCACAAGTAATGCCTCCCCTACTCACCATCTCTCACCTAAGGCAACCTTTGACAAGAATAAAGCTCAGAGGATTTTGAAACCATGTTCCACATTGAAATAAGCTCATGCTGCACCTAGCTGATATCTTTCAACTTCTTGCACAAGCTGGGGCTTTACTCTCCACTTATAAAAATACATCGCATGTGCCTAAAGGCAGTTCTAACACTCAGGGATTGGATCACCAATATTTTTGCCTAACCTTGCCATCCACGGCTGGTGGGTCTATAGGAGAGTGATCCTCCTCAACTTTTCTGGACTTCAGCTTGAGAGACCACATGAGCAAAGACTAATGAGCATCTTCCATATTCATCATAAGGATAATTGAATTACATTTTCTTTGGCTATATAACTAATATTTTATTTTACCATGGAAGAGCTTACCAGAAGTGAACTTCACCCAACAAACTAGCTTCTGCATTTACCAGAGCTCTATGACCCCTTCTCCAAAGCAAGCTGGCACTTCATAATGGGAAAATGTTTCTATTACTTTCAAGTCAAGTCAAGTCATATAGGTGTTTTTGTCATTTCAATCATATACACAGACCACAGTGAAATCAAACAAGATTCCTTCAGGGCCTTAATGAAGCAGCACAGAAGAAAACAACACAAGATACACAATGTAAACAGGGGCCCTTGGAGTGCACAAGCACAAAAAGAAAAAAAAGTGCAACACTTTGGGGACACAACATCAAACAGTACAACAATACAATACAGTAGTGCAACGCATTCGAGCAGGACAGGACAACATACAGAGCAGTTGACAATCACAGTGCCGTGGAGTATGTGAATACATTATTTTGACAGCTACTGTATTCTGGCAGCAAATCAAAAGTGCAAAAATTTCTAAAACATCCAAAAGTGCAGAACTGTGCAAAAGAGAAAAAACACAGTATATCCATTCATTCATTTTCTCTTCCTGCTTAGTCCAATAGGGGGTCACATGGGTCTGGCGAAGCCTATCCCATCACAGGCAAAAGGAAGGGGTTACCCTGGACAGGTCACCAGCCCAAGAAGGACCAAGCTCATTCATTTGAAACACTTCCAGTGGTTCTGGTCTGCCATCATCCCTTGTAAAATTTTTCTCTTTCAGGCATCATTTTATAAAATCTTTATTCTACTTAAATTGACAAGAGAACTTCTGTACCCTCTGTGATAAGGCTTGTGATTTACTTTTTACATGCTTTTTTTCCCAGGTTTTGACGTGTAACTTCAGCACATGAAATGTCACCATTAAATCTATGGTCTGTGAAGTGTCTATCACAACAGCCCAAAGCTGTGGATCAAAGTTAGTTATTTAAACATTTGCTTAAATTTCTATTTTTAACTCAGTGTTGCTCTATATACTAGTGTAACAAAAAATAAAGAAAAAGACCATATGTTCACAGTATAATTACTAAACTGAACGGAACTCAATTTAATTCAAGTTCATTCAATTATTCCAGCTTGGGTTTTTCTGAGTGCAGATTGCATGTTCTTGCGTGGGTTTTCTCCAGCTTCCTCCAACTGTTCAGAAAAATGCATGGCATGTTAACTGGTGATTCAAAATTGTCCAGATGTGTTTATTTACCCTTCCCTGGACTGGTGACTTGTCCAGTGTACCCTTACCATTTGCTGGAGGGGTGGGATTGATCCCTGTGATCCCTCTGACCTTGAATGGAAATAGTTTGAATAGTTTAGATGATGGATGGATGAAATGAGTGTCCAACTAACAGAACAGCTTAACTCCTTCCCTTTCTAAAATTATAGCAATGACCCATCTGAAACTAAAGGTGCCTCTTTTTAGAAACAAGATCATGATTGTGGAAAAGAAGTACAGGTTTTGCATGCATTATCCTCTAAACTGCATTAATATTCTCATCTCATATTCAGCACGGGAGCCAATTATTTTTTAGTGATGGAGTATCATCTCTAAATGTATTTTGGATTTCACAGAACAAGTCTGAGAAGAAAAGGCATTACCATGTGAATATAAAGACCAATATAGCCACGATTAACTTCTACCCCTCACTCCCCTCTAGTACATAAATTATATTTATGTGGCATGGTTTCTATCAGCTGAGCCTGCTCTAGAAGGTTAGGCATTTAATTAACTTATTACAATAGCTCGCAAACAATCTTCTTTATCTGCATTAACTGGAAAATCTTTCCCAACTATAACTATCTACCCTAAAGTGATATTTGTGACCTCACACATCCACTGCATCTCATAACCTTTATACTCATGGCACATTGGATGTCAAGAGTTGCTACGTAAGTTTATTGCAATGTATTTGTAAGAAATACCCAACTATCCACCCATCACTTGATTTTATAGTCTGAAAGCTATGTCAGTTAATGAACAAAACAGCTAGAAAAGTTTCCCTCCTGACTTTTTTGCAGTTTTCATGAATTTTGACACCTTATTCACTTATCTGTTTGGATTTCTGTAATTTCCACATCCACCTAACACATCAAAACCTCCAATCTTATGCAACCTCACAACTATTCATCATCTCATCCAAACTAAAAAGGATGTTTGATTAAAAAAAAAAAATCAGCTTCTTTTGATGTTTTATTCTCTCCTTTTTTTGAGGTCAGTGCAACTTAACTGGTTTCAGGCTGTTGAATTCAGTCCTGTACATAAAGTACAGAGCGAGGAAAAATCTAGATGGTTTGTTATTGATCGATATAGGTTTTCATAGTGTTATCCCAAATGAGCAGGAAAGACTGTGTAGAACAGAATAGTTGGTATTTAAATTTAGGAAAGATTGACTCTTTAACGATGCATAATCCAGTCATTTACATCCACCTTAACCTCTTGCATGAAAGCTTTTTTGAGGCGATAAAATGTCGTGCTACTTCTATTACAATTTTCCTCTGAAAAAATTTATAATGAGTATTAATTATAAATAAAAAGTTGAAATTTTAATATTTGACTATTGCTGAATGGCCCAGAATAAGCCTTCGGATATCTGGTTTGTCAAGAGTTAAATGATATGAATCAGTAGTCAGACAAAGTTGTCGTGGGTATAATGAGAACACCCTGGCAGATGGCGGGAGGCAGGTAAGAGCTGATATGCTGCCTCTGAGACATAGAGGACTGCTTTACAAAGATTTCTGTAAATTAAGATTGTAGATTTAAATGCTCTTATACTGGGGATCAGTCTCACCACATGCAAGAGAAATACTTAATTACAATTTTAAGAAAGCACCAAAATAAATGAAAATTCAGAAAACCATCCCAATCCATGTGCCAATAGTAATAGCATTAAAATACATATATATTTAAATGTAGTATTATGATTTCATACTAGTCTTAAAATAATGGATGTATATTTATTTATTTTGAATCTGCTTTCACCTCATAGAAGAATTATATTTTTATTTAGGGATAAAAGGCATAGCATGTGTAATCATGGAGCTCAATTGTAAAAGTATTATAAAAGCATTCGATTATGAAAGCCGAGCAGACCCACTGCACCATCCTGCCATGGGGGTTTATGTCGGCCTGTCATCCAGAAAAAGCATCTGAGTCACTTTAAAATGAAAACTACTGACGTTCATCATGTCTGCCATGTTTTGTGGAACCTGAAGGACATTTGAAGGTAATAGAGCTGCTCTGCCAAATGTCTCTCATGCTGGTGCAGCTGACCTCCACTGAACAGAAGTTGCATAATAATTGAAATTATTTAGCAGCTAAAGCTGGATTGCTTTAGAGCAATCCAGTTTTAAAATATGACTAGGACAAATCCTGATGAAATATATGTGCTGTCCCTAATCTTCTTCGATGATAAACAGCTGTGCTGAGTTATGGATGTGACTGTTGCTTAACCTGTAGAGAGAGAGCAGCCTTTGATCCTGATTTGGCTCTGTCTACCATAACCTGATCCCCTTTTCCTCCATCTGTCAAATCTGTATTACTTGTGTTCTTAAAGTGTATTTAAATAAATAAATAACATCAAAACCACTTGATTAAATGCATTTCACTGGGAACACACACACACAACTTTGGAGATATTCTCAATTACGTCCTCAGATGTCTCTGAGTGAAATCACAGCATTCACCTTTCTTTCCAGTTACACACTGGTGTAATGTATGCCAGAGCGTTCTTCCCACAGGGACATAGCTTTAGTATTTGAGCTAATTACCTTGGTCTGACGAGGTGTTTACATGTGTGAAAGTCAAGGCTGGGATTTCCCTGAACACCCTCCAGTATGAATTTGCATAGAGGATTTAAAGAAAATGGTTATTGCTCTGGCTTATGTATTCGTCACTCATGCAGCCACAAACATTTTATAACTCTGTTTCTCATATTTTATATTCAGATGACATAATCCTGCTATTAAATTAAAAGCTTCCCACTGGAATTATTTTATGTAGTTTTTTACTTTCTATTTCTATGGTCTCTCGCTTGCCATTTTGGTGATGTTCATAAATACAATTAATGATATTCCAGTGGGACATGAATTCACTTTCCGGTATAAGAAGAAGAAGCAGCGTTGTATTTGACATGCAGAACATGTCTTATGTGAACTTTAACATAAAGCTAAACTTTAAATCACTATATAATCTTGTTTGAATGACTTAACTCATAGCTGAGTAACTGTAACTTCACAGAGGCCTCAGAAAGTAAAATCATGAGTAGGTGTGAAAAAACTGCTGAACTAAAATACTGAATACTGAAAATATATATAGTTAAATCTCAATAATAATACAAAATATAATATGGCAGAAGTATTTCAATCGATCACGGAAAGGATTTATTTTTATTAGTAGATATTGGTAAATGATCAGCAGTGAATCACACCACTCTGGTGGGAGAATTGGATTCTTATAGGATAAAAGTTGAGCTGTTTAGCACATCCTGAACAGTCCAGGGCTTTCTTCTTTTGAAATGAGCCTTCCGGATGTCTTCAGGATCCATGTACAAACAAATACTATCTCCAAACCAGAGGGAAATGCAACTTTTAAGTGTTTATCACAAAAATAATCCCAGCTCACCATATCTACGGTTAAGCAAAATGATGTATGTGAAATTTCAGGCAGATTAAATCAATTTCTGAACGTTTTCTCATCACATTTATATATGAGAACTGAGCTGAGTAAGGACAGTCTAATCAAGGTCAAGGTGAGCTCATGCAACTGCTTCAGCCACTTGAATCTGGAATGACAAACTAGTTTTTGATGAACCCTTTCTTTCTTGAAGTACCTCAAACAATTCATTTTTTTCTATAACGGAAGCTGTCTTCAGACATCTGGTATTTATAATTAATATTTTTCACTTAAATAGTGGGTAAAATAATCTTGATTCACTTCAGACATCTCAAAACCTGAATGGTTTGTGCAAAACAGCCATTATGACATTCAGTTAAAGATACGTCATGTAACCACATCAAACTCTTTGTAAGGCTATGTCACAGAGGAGGCCTATCTGGCTCCGAGGCTCTGACACTGGCCACTGCCTGGGTGTGAAACAACTGGAATTAATTTCTCTGACACAACTGCACTAACTCTAGCTAAATTAGACTGAATTTAAACTTGCATTAATCATTATTTTTCATTACTGTGAAATGAAATTCATTTTAATGTGTCTGCAGAGTGTTGGAGCAACTTTTCAACACAGAGCCCTTATGCATAAATATGCAGCTTTCAGCTACTTGCAGCTGATTACCATGGTTCAATAAAACCACAAATGCTGGTGCACTGGATACTGTGCATAAAACTGCTCAGTGACCAATTCAAGTATTACTATTTAATTGTATTACTATTTAATTGGATAAAAACATGATTTGTTCTGTAGACTCCTTGTTGAGTTGCTGCTTAAATAGTGTGAATTGTGCATCTGTGCAAAAAGACAATCTTCAAAGAAATTGTCCTCTACCTCTGATGAGGTCATTCGTGCTACTCTAAAGGTTGTCACTGCCTCTATGGCCTTGTTTATCTTGTTCAGCGCCGTAGAGATCAGCCTCTAGTCACTCTTGTGACTACAGCATGACTCTCAGAGGCATATTAACAAGATGGAAACAAGCAGAGCTGTTTCTTCTGGGCCATTCATCTCTCACTTTGGCATCTCACCAGATGGAAAGGTATTGGCGCATGGTACTTGTACCACCACCATTGCACCCCTGAGTATACAAATGAAGTGACAGTCAAACTCTGAAGGACAAAAAGCTTATAGCAAAGATGAGTGTTTAACTAGATACAAGTCTCAAGTACAAACATCTACATTTCAGAAAACACATGCCATTACCCTTGTCTGTGTGAATGTGTTTTTGCTGCCAACTACAACAGTAGTTATTATTATACATTTTTAAATGCACAGTGTTTTAAATTTGAGAAAAATGTGTTTCGGATGCATAAAACCACATAAATGCACTTATGAATATGGGTTTGCCTGTAGTGATAAATTACTGTAAAAATGCACTGACCTTGGAACAGTGTACATGTTCTCTAGGTAGATCAATTCTTCCCAGACTGAACAAGATTGATCCAGGTTGTCATACAAGTGGCAACAAACTATTGCTTCCTATCACAAAGGCAGCTTTCATCAGTTTCAAATGAACAGCTTAAAGCTCCAAATATATTGTGTTGGTTCATTAATGAATCATACGTTACCATGAATTTTAACTACATCAGTCACAAAACTGAGATTTTGTGACTAAAAGTCAGAACCGTATGTTCACACAAAACCAGTCCAAAATGTGACGTGTTGGATATCACATTTGAAGTCATTGTACAGGAATTGATTAATGCCCTGAGATATAATCTATATGTTGTTTTTTCTTCCTGTTTTAATAAATGACTAATATTATTTATATGTTTGCTTAACAGCATCTCTACACCCATTTATAAAGTAGCAGGGAAATCGGTTACAACCTCAAAAGCACTCGTCTCACCCATCTGCACCCCCACCATCACATCTACATTTACCATAAAGACCAGACACTGTCATTCACCGCTTCTTCTGTCACAAACACAAGGACAGCCCTTTCAGCCCTCCTGAAGTCTACACTCACTGGCCGCTTATTAGATACACCCAGTAAATGGTGAATTTAAGCTTTTGCATTTACACACAAAGAGTGTGTAAATGCAAAACCTTAAATTCCACATGTTTCCATCGTTATAACAAGTTTTTAAATGGATTTTTTCAAGCAATATCCACATGCCTTGTGTAGGTTTCTTTATATCTTTTGGACTACATGGTTAGACAACTTTGAGGTCATGGGTAATAGTCACATTTATAAACATATAAGGTCTTATCAGAAGACATGCTGGGATGGTGGATGGATCCAAAACATGTACTGTCAGTTGACTGACTTTTGTTTGAATGTAGCACCTTGGTGATCGTCTCCCTGTGTTTTATTTTAACCTCCCAAGTTGGGCTGTTTATACCATAAAATTTAAATATGCTTAAGGGGGGATAAAACAACCAGAAATAAAAACACCAAACAAGAGCTCACGTCTTAGGAAGAATGATTCAACCTCTGGCAAGGCTTGTCTTTGCCTTTCTCCCCTATTTTCACTGTTCTTTGGTTTCACATATGTACATCCACCAAAGTCATGGTGGCGCATTTAGACAATGTGTGCATGCCTTTCAAATATTAGACATACATTTGAGAATATGAGAAATACAGTATGTTTACCTTATTTCACAGGATTACACAATACTCTGAGGTATAAACATACTATAGTCAAAATACTACAAAGATAAAGTCCAAAACTCCCCTATGAAACATGTTTTTATACCTCTGTGCATAGTGGCTAGTTTAAGGGGGTGCAGTGAGGCACTCAGCTACACCAATGGTGGGATTAAAAAAATGTTCTAAAGTACAGATTTTTTTGTTTTATTTTGTTTTAATGTCCACTATAAATTGTAAAGATTCACAAGGCAGCTGTGGCTCAGTCAGTAGAGGGGTCTCCTCCAAATGAAGAAGTGATCCAACTGGAGGGATTCAATATCCATCCCTACCATCTATCAAAACATCATTGGGCAAGATGCTGAACTCCAACATTGCCTCTTTTTTTAATTTGTATGTACTCTATACACAGTACAAGACCAGTCACTTGATTAGGTCCACCTAGAGTGTTGAGTGTTTCTGCTCATGTACACTCACCCCTTTATTAAGTGTACCAGGTTTATCTAAGTGGCTAGTGAGTTTATATCTGACCAAAAGACGTGTCTGTGTTACTGTGAAAATCATCACTCCTCACTGTAAAACCTTGGAGCGGGTTAAAAAAAAAAGACCTCATTTAATTGCTACTTCTCTATAGTTCAATTATTTCAGTTTTCAGAAACATTAAATGGTAATGTACAGTCATGCATCAAGTTAGCACCCCTCTTTTAATCCTATTTTTATGTAATTTCTTTTTTTAAATCATTTAAAAATCATCCTATTAGGGTGGGCTTTAGGGGGAGGGGCAACAAATGAGCAAAACATACAACTTTTCTCATTGTGCACATATTATGAGTTTACTGGTCTATTGCATTCAGGTTTGCATTAGCACAATGCCAACAAAGAAAGAGACAAGCAATAGTCTTAGTGAAGGAACAGTTGCTGCCCATCATTCTGGAAATGGTTATAAAAGGATTCACATAGCGCTATTAAGAAAACAGAAAGAGCTACATCTCACCTCAAGAGCCTGTAAGTGCTCAAGTCCATGATGGTAAAATTAGAAGAAGCTAGAACAAGTTTGTCTGGAAGACTGCCAGTGTAGAGCCCTTCCTGTCTAAAATGAACATGGAAGCAAAACTTGAGCTAACTAAACCACAAGACTCTGGAACAATGTCTTATGGACAGATGACAATAAATGAGAATAAAGTGGAGTTGTCTAGCTGTGAAGTAGCTCAAGTGACTTTTTCATGTTATAATCTAAGATTCAATTTCATTTGAAGAAATAGCTTCTATAGAGGAAGCATCATCTAGCCCTTGCCACAAAAACCATCCAAAGTAACTTTGGACTTCCATCACAGTAGTCTCGTGAAACGACTGCATACAGCTTACAACTCTGTGTCACTCATCAACAATGTTGAAACTAGCTCACAGAGCTACAGTGGACATCATGTCTCTGACATGATGTCTCTGACATGATGTCCACTGTTAGAGGAGAAAATGCTAAACTCACCTAGCAAGAAAACAAATAGGGTTAAACATTGAGCAGTGCTGCGCAAGTGACTAAAAATTACAGCTCATTTATGCTGCTTTAATGCCCTCCCCGTGTTTGGGAAAAAACACTCAGACAACAGGTCTGAGTGGCACCTCATACTCCCACAGTCAATCCCAGCAGTGATGGGTGGTGATCTGGGCTTGTTTGTAGGTACTGGACCTGTGCACCTTGAGGTCATGAAGTCCTCCATACACCAGAGCATTCCAGAGGTAATATGAGGACGTCTGCTCCATGGCTAAAGCTTGGTCAAACTCAGATTAACCTATCCCAAAACACACCATCACCTCTATAATAGACAAATAAATAAATGTCCAACTCCAAACTTCAACCTCACAGAAATACTGTAGTCGAACCTTCGATAGAGTTGTCCATGAGTTAAAGCCCAAAAAACTCAACTAACTGAAGTAATGTTCTAAAGAAGAACGAGTCAAAATCCTGAATAGCAATTGTTTTAATCATTCACATCAAACCAGGTACAGCATTAGTTTTATGTGTATTTTATGTGAATAGGGGTTGAAAAAATGCTCTTTAACAAGTTAAAAAGGTTTAAAAATAGACTATGTAAACCCTCATTCATCCAGGCGTCATTCATGTTAAAAGGCTTAATATAGTCATCTGGACCAAGTTTTT
>JAOWBL010000018.1:18531105-18542622 GCA_028564865.1 Zenarchopterus dispar
TCTTTCTTTCTTTCTTTCTTTCTTTCTTTCTTTCTTTCTTTCTTTCTTTCTTTCTTTCTTTCTTTCTGTCTTTCTTTATTTATTTATTTATTCATTTATTTAATTTTTTGTAGATCATGAAGAATGTGAGACCTGGACAGAAAGAATATGAAATGGAAAGGTGAGTTGTGCGTTTGTCCAGTGGATTATTCAGAAGACATGGAAACTCTGCAAATTTTTTTTTAAATGTACCATATTGCTGTGTCTAAACTTTATGTGCGTATAAAATAGTTTTCAATTTAATTGACATATGTTCAAATAGACTTAGGATATCAAACTTTTAAAGTAAATAGAAATGATTCTTCATACTTTAATTTTGTTAGATATTTTACAGATGCACACCATAATTAACTCAGTTTTTGATAAGATATTCTTACGGCATTAAATCATCTATTGGCAGTTTGGATGCTATCTTGCTGACTCAAATCAAACAGACAAATAGGATAAAATAAAATAATAATAACTAATAGTCATATTTAATAATGATAATTAGTAATAGTCAGAGTGAAGTAAACACATTGAAGGTCATCTTGGTCAAGGATGAGTTACATTATTTAACTCAAAATAAAAATCAAAACTTGAAAATATGAAACAGCTCTCAATATTTCGGTTGTCTTGCTGTCATATTGTGTTCAACATTAAAACAGATGTCATGTTTTCTGATTAACCAAAGACTCAAAAAGCTGCTGGTAGAAATTAAATTCAAGCTTCAGAGCCTTAAAAGAGAGCACTTAAAATACATTTGTACTACTATTTTAGGTTTTAACCATTTTTTTAACTAGATGTATTTAAAAAATTTTTTTATTGTATCAAAGTAGCTGTCCATCAAGCCCATTTGTATTTTCTCTAGAGGAACAGCCATGAGATGTTGACAAGGCCGTTCAGCCTTGCAATGGTGTCAATCTCCGTGAAAATGACTGATATGCTTGACCACATAATGATCAAAGAGTCAAAGAATGACTTCTGACTGAATTCTTAAAAAAGCATCAAGTCAGGCAGCGGGCACAGAAGGTCTTTCAGTTAATAAATGCTTTATTTCAGCCTTACTGAGATGAAATTGCTTATTTTCCCCTTTTTTTCCATTTTCTTTTAAACTGAAAGTGTTTTTATTTTTTACAGTTTGTTTCAGCATTATTGCTACACCAAAGGAGGGATGCGCCAGATGTCTTACACCTGTATCTGTGGAACGTAAGAGTTAATTAATTAATTATTGGCCCGTTTGATATCTGACTTATATGAATATTTACTGACAGAATCGTTGCACATGAGAATTATGTCTGTTAATCACCCCTCTCCTGCAGAGCAAAGGTCATGTGTTTGACATATACTTGGTGGGATTTTGGTGTGTGGCTGTCATTTATTTTTCTGTTCAAACTTGTTAGTGGAGTCATTCTTCACATGCAGGGTTGTTTCTATGTTATAATTTGGTTGTTATTCATATTTCATAGTTATTCATATCTAACTTATACATTACTTTGTTTTCCACCAGGGGCAATAATTGCTCAATCCTCCACTACGGTCATGCCGGCGCTCCTAATGACAAGACAGTTACAGATGGAGACATGTGGTGTGTAACGGTCACTCATTTTAATATCTTCAGGGCATCAGAGTGTCGGTTTGTGACTCAAAACCTCACAGTTTTGTTTCGTTTCTTAATTATGATGAATAACTCTGGTAAACGGTATTAAGTGTAAAAACGTGATCTTTAGCATATTTATAGTCTGTTTGCTACACCAGAAACTCAAAAACACTTAGAACATGAACCCCGTGTATTTCTAGATAAATTTGACCTAAGCGTTTCTGACACTTTGTCCCCTGCAGTCTGTTTGACATGGGTGGAGAGTACTACTGCTACTCCTCAGACATCACCTGCTCTTTTCCTGCCAACGGCAAGTTCACTCCAGACCAGAGGGCCATCTACGAAGCAGTTCTGAAATCTTCCCGCAACGTCATGGCCGCCATCAAACCAGGTGATCATTTTCAGTTTTAACTAAGGACTCTTTAGTTGCACACAAAAGGTACAGTGAGGTGAAAATTAGAAGAGAAACAGCACATAGAAACATCACAAGATGCAGACACACACTGACAGCCATGGATCAGTGGGTACAGGGTTAGGGTCAGCTGATCAATCCCTAACCCTAACCCTGTGAAATATCAGAACTAACAACGATGTTTGTTGAAAACTCATCTACATGTTTAAAGTAAAGTGTAAAAAAATCATTAAGCCATACCTAAATACTTCATCTGTTTCCATACTGAGCTGTTTTTAACATGTGTGCAGCCAGTTTTGTCAAATGATGCCTTTTTAAAAGGCAAAAAATGTTGCACGTTACTTTAATTCTTCTTCAGCACTGTGATTTATTCTGAATCCAGACTGGAAGCCTTCATGAAGACTGTGTTTTCTACTAATGGGTAGTTTTTTTTAAAGATAGCTCTTTAAAGATTTGAGTTATAAAAGGAAGGTTAAATATCAGTCTGTAGTTGGCTAAAATGTTTGGATGAAGAGTGCTTTTTATCAGCTAATGAATGCCTGTGTTACATAGCCAGCTGCATTAATCTGAACGATAACAGAGGTGTTGATGAGTGGTAAAACACTCTGAAACTGCCCAGTTTTGATCTTGGACCCGACTTGGATTTTTACAGCCCTAATGACTGAAGAAACACAGATACTGGTGTAATTAAAAACAAAAAAAGGGATTTAGTTTAAATCAGGCATTTCACCACTGTTTAAAAGTTGTAACATGAAACAAAATGTTGTCCCAACTGGAGGTCAGAGGTGATCAGTCTCTCTAATTGATGCAACAGTACCAGGTCACTTAAGTCATTGCTGGTGAAGTTAAAAAAACTTATCCTGTAACTTGGTGTTCTTGTGCTGGGGAATTCCTGTCCTGAGAACCAGTCTTGTCTTAACATCTAATAGGTTTCCAGCTCCACTTGAAGACATAAAGTGCTTACAAATCAGTTGACTATCAAGTCATAAAGTAATGATACTTTATGGCTTGATAGTCATAACGTGTCATTACTTTATGACTTGACTTGAGCAGTTCTTAACATAATATGGATCAATACAGTTGTATTTAGTTACTGCATACAGCAGTATGCAGAGATAGCACAGCTAATGTTCTCAAGCACATTAAGGAGGCAAGAAGCTCAACTAATTGCCTTTTTAACAAGCCACATTTGTTAATTGCATTGCTGTTTGAGAGAAGATGCGAGAGAGTGCAACAATATCAGCGTAAAAAGTGGCTACTTTGAAGAATGTAAGATGTGATGCATTTGTTTTACTGTAAACACTTTTTTGTTTACTAGATGATTCCATTTTTGTTTTATACTTGGGTTTCGTTATTCATTGTTATCCTACAGTGAAAAAACTGCTCATTTATTGATTTGTTTTAAAGGTGTGAAGTGGTCTGACATGCATCGCCTTGCTGACAAGATTCACTTGGAAGAACTTGTGAAGATTGGCATCCTGCAAGGCAATGTCGAGGACATGATGAAGGTCCACTTGGGCTCCGTCTTCATGCCCCACGGCCTGGGACATCTTTTGGGCATCGACGTGCACGATGTGGGAGGTTACCCTGAGGTTAGAGGAGAACTTGAATTCTTAGATTGTCCTCAACACAACCAGCAGTCTGCACTCAGGGATGCAACAGTTAAAATTTTGAGACAGTAGAAGATGGAAATGCATTCCTCTTTCTTAAATATTGATGTGTCATCAATAATACAGAGACTGTGGGTGCAGAAGTGAGAGGGGGACATAAAGAGGTCAAGCTGCATGAAGAAGTTCACAGTGAGGGCAGAGAAGAGGGGAAGAGGAAATGATGTCTGAACTCTGAATTGCTGATGGTTTCATGTTGTGGTGGAGGAATTTCCACTCATGCAGTTTTGACAAGTTAAGAGGAGGAAATGGCTAATCCACAATATTTCCCGTGGAACAGCTGAAGTCTCACCATCAGAAGGAACCTACAGAATGTGTCTAATCACAGCTTAAAGGTTATGATTGGAGCAAAAGTCTGAGCTGAAACACTCACAAAGAAGATCTGAACTGTGAGGTGTAAGATAGAAACGTTAATCATGACAGGCCAGTTCACAAGAAGCCAGACCTTAAACTGTAATATAGGCTGCATGAGGTGTTTTTGAAAGTTCATTGTAATTGAAAAGGGAACTTTTATGGTGTCTTAAAGGGAGTGGAACGTATTAATGAGCCTGGACTGAGGAGTCTTCGTATGGGTCGCCTGGTCCAAGAGCGCATGGTCCTCACCGTGGAGCCTGGAATCTACTTCATCAACCACCTGCTGGACCAGGCCATGGCTGACCCTACCCAGAGCTGCTTCATCAACAACCAAGTTCTGGCTCGCTTCCGAGGCTTTGGAGGGGTCAGTGTGCTTAAACTATGTAGACATGTCCTTTTGGATTATATTACATCACGGCTGATAATATTGTTCAGTGGAGTATTTACTCCATTTTCAAAATAGAAGAAAAAATATTTGCTTCCAGAAACCATAAAAGAAAAACTGGCGAAAACAAAGCTGTTTGTGGATCTTAATTTTCCCTAAAATCAAAAAAATCATGGGGAGATGGCTCAAAGTCAGGTTTATTTTTGTTTCTTCATCTGAGACGAGTGGTGTGAAGACGTCTGAAGTCCATATGTATTTGTTGTGTGATGAAATCCTGCACACTTCACCATTTCTTTGATTTATCATATACATAGTTGAAAAGTACTTTTTTTAAACCCTCAGTTGATTTTTAAAAAGAAAAGATGAAAAACCTCCACAAGGAAATAATTTCACTGCTTTATCATGAACATAATAAAAAAATGTATTTTTTAATCTAGTCAGGGTGGAAAAGACTTCGCCTTCATGACTTCTGAATTCATGAATTCTGAATTTAAAGATAACATTATTAAACCATTTATCTCCCTTGGACTTTTCTAGTTGAGTCCGTGAAGTTCGAGGCTTGGCTCATCTGGACACTAATAATCGATTGTGCTTTGTTTATCGTGTTCATGACAGCTCCCTAACACTTGGTTAGACTTGGTTCTTCAAACTCAAACTAACCAAATTTCTCAGTAAATCAAGCAGATGTAGGTCCTACAATAAGTGAAACATGAATCTACCAGAGCTGCACCTCAACACTTTATACCTGAACTAACCAGTTTCCTGTTACAGGTGTATTTTCAGATCACATGGCAATGTACCATAACATTTCTCCCCTTTCACAAATGATAAACAAAATACTTGTGATTTTATACTCTTCACACTGCTCGTCTCTAAGTGATGTACTGGCGACTTGTCCAGGAAGGCCACCTCTCGCCTGGTAACAGACTCCAGGCTCTTATGATGCTGAATTGAAGGAAGCAGCTACTTAGAGTGAATGGATGGATAAACAAAATAAAGATGTTGCTTTGTATATGTATTGATTTGCTCACAAAATGGGATATTGGAAAACAGTCAGTTATCCAGTTTTTCATTTTGGTTTTGGAAATGAATATGGAAAAAAAAATTTTTTTCATTTCACTTTGAAAATAAAATGAACAAATGATACAGAGATAAATATTGATTAATACAACACAGACGAGCAGAATTTGCAGACACAGAGCTTGCAGGGTAAAAACTAACTTACTCAACAGAAAAAGCTCCTCATGACCTGAAACTACTATTAAAGTGGAAATAAACTGTGAATTCCCTTGTCTCACTTAAACTTAAAAAAAAAATTTTAAAAATTAAACATGGGTAAGTGTGAGTAACACACTGTTTCTCAGTGAGATGTAATATCTCAGACTTTGTGTTAACAACTTCCCAGACAAGAAGAGAAGTTAGTGTAAATTAACGGCCTGAAATAAAATATAAAACTGAAGCAGTGCGTGATTGCTGTGTGCAGGTTCGCATTGAGGATGACATCGCAGTCACAGCAGATGGCGTGGAGCTGCTGACATGTGTCCCTCGAACAGTGGAGGAGATTGAGGCTTTCATGGCCGACTCTGCAAAACCTTTCAGCCCCGTTGTCAACAATGAGAAAGCCTGAAAGATGAATATCAGTGAAGTCTGACCCAGGCGCCGCAGTCTTTAAACCATCGACATCTACAGTATATTCATGAGTAAAACAAGGATACAGAATCACCATTAGAATCACATAAAAAGGTTCAATTACGCTGCTTTCATAATGATTACAAGATTCTCACAAGAAAACAAAAATAATGACAGTCAATTTTTTATGCTTCTTCAGAATATTAATTGTATATTTTTTTAATGGCTATTCTTACATATTACTGTTTAACATATTCTCAAAATGTGAAACTGATTAAAATAAACATTTTCATATGCAAATGTGTGCTGCATGTTGTTGATATACTTTCTGGAGTGGTTTTTTAATGCTGAAATATGTATTTCAATTTCATTTAAAGGGAAATTTAATTACTTTTTAAAAAAGGTGTTGTTTAGCCCTCGTTCTCCATCCTACCTGTGTGCTAAAAACCACCCAAAATAAGTTTGGATTCCAATCTCAGTCATTTCTTGTGATAAATGTGGACTAACTCATGACGCTACTTCAAAATCCAGCAACGATGAAAGGAGCTCACAGACCTACAGTGGTTATCGTGGCTGAGGTGACTAAGAGACTCAAGAAAATGCCAGAAGAAAAAACGAGACAAAGACTAAATTTTGAAGTGTTGTGTTTCAGAAAAAAAAAAAAAGAAAGACAAACACAGCTTGTCAACACAAATATCTCAAAACTTCAAAGCACAGTGGTGGAGGGAGGCTAATTTGGCAACAGTACCTGGGGACTGAGCAGTCACTAAGTTGACCATGAACTTCAGTGTTTAAAAACAAAAAAATCCTCGAGTAAAACTATAGTCACCTATAGTCATAAATCAGATTTTGACTAAAAGAACAAACCTGCAGATAGAAGTGGCTGAAGTATGTTTCCTTTGCAGGATGGGAAGTATGGACTTTCAGTTGTCGAGTTTCTGGTGAAAAGAGCCATCTGAGGTGGATCGGGCATTTAGTTAGGATGCATCCAGGACAACTCCATGGCAAGATGTGTAATTATGCAGGAGGCCCAAAAAAAGACCCAATGCACACCAGAAATAGTATGATCTTAGCTCACCAGAATCATTTGATTATTCTTCTGGAAAAGGTGGCTGGAAAGAGGGAGTTTTCTGTCTGCTAAGAGTGCCTTGTACTACCTTCCCAAATGTCAAACTCCTCTAAAGCAGATAACACTTAATATGCTATATTTTTAACTTCATGCAATAGCAAAGAGGCATGTTTCTCATACTGGAGGACTTACATCTTTATGGTGCCACTTGAACAAAGCTATTTTCAGGATTTTTACTCTTAAAAATTTCCTCAAAAATATTCTTAAAATCTATTGTTTTGAATCTGTCGCCATCCAGTGGTGATTTTGAGAATTGCATTGAAATAGGCCTCAATGTATTCTCCTGAATAAAATGGAAGACGTTAAAAATAATAAATCAAACTTTAATTACACACATTTAAGCAATGGTTATTGGTTGTTGTACGTATGAAGAATATGTCTTTTTGATATACTTAACTGTTCTACACTTTGTTAATTGTTGTGAGTTGGTTATCAGCTCTAACATCTGAGTCCAAACATTGTATCTTCTGAAAGTGCCATCTGACAGTTTAATTATTCATCAGTGGGAAAAAGAAATTAAATTTGTGAAAAATTAACATTTCATCATGAAAATTTGAAATATGTACAGTGTACCATACAGCGAATATAGTAAATGTGTAATGCTGACAGTAAGAGATGCATTCATCGTGTTTCCAAATCAAAAATGCCCAGTCTATTTTTTCTTAAACAAATGCAACTGCCAGCTCAGTTTAAATGGTCATAAAACACATGGTTACGTGTTTGACGGCACTTAACAAAGTGACTGATATACATGACAGCACGGCGATTAAAGATTAAGTTACAAATAATTTTCTTTTCTTTAATGGATTTAATTACAGGACACATTAAATCCTTCAGAATAGTAATGTCTCCTCTCTTCACTGCTGTGCTGAAAAGGGATCGTTTCCTCTTACTTATGGCATTATTTTGCTTTTCTCACCCATCTAACTTCTTTCACTACAGTTTCAAACAGCGCCTCACACTTTGTACCCATATGTCTGGTACAAAATCTTTTTAATGGCGAGCCTGAAGCATCATCGTGGATCGGATGGGTAATGCACACTTCCTTGGTAATACATACAAAAAGTGGAGTAAAGACTTAATGTTTCTTTAAACATCACTTAGGCTTCTGTACTCAGGTTGGAAAGTATTGATCGTTAAACAAAGAATTTAAGCAGAAAATCAGCTAAAGCAAGTTTTTAAATGCAAGCAGACGTGCAGAGGTTAGAGGGCTAAGCTCCAAGCTAAGTTGCATAGTAATCATCATCTGAGTCATTGTGGCTTTGCACAAAATGAATCCAATAAGTGGTTCTCTAACCTTTTGGAGCTTTTGCTTGTCATGAAATGATAAAATACAATAATAAACTGTGTCTTTCTCCAACGTGTTACACTATTATTTATGTGTATAAAGAGTCTACTTTTTTGTGGATGACTAGAGACCCAGAAGAAAATCATACTGTAAATATGTTGAAGTTTAAGTCTGCTTTGAAGTAATAAACACTTCTAAAACAATGAAAACTCTTATTAAACCTCCAACATGAATGTTTAAGATGTTTCTCATGTATATACAGAATATATGTCATACATGGAGTCTGGTGGTTCCCTGATATGGTTACAACTTCTTCTTCAGGTTTTTTTTAATGAGGTCTTCTCACATGGTAAATCTCCCCTTTGAAAAGGTCCATGAGTCTTCAAAACATTGTAATCAAGTAAAGAGAAAGAAACCTAGGCCATCACTCAATTATATCTGAGGTCATAGTGCCTCTGATACCCAAATACTGATGTGTCTAATGCAGTTTCTCCAGGTCTCAGTGACAGAAGTTGATTCAGTGTCACAGCTCCCTGCACATCTGTGTCTTTACACATCTGTTCACAGAAGACAGTATTTTCTGCAGTTTTGGATTGAAAGCACAACGCGGTGGTCCAGTGATCAAATTTAGTTACATGAATTGTTTTTAGCCCCCTAGCAAACTTTAGACCTTGTGTGCAACATGATATTTGCAGTAAATGGCATGCAAACGCTGACTGCCGAAACAGAGGTCTGATATCAAGGACATGGAATAACTGCTCAAAAGGCTCGCCATAAAACCGCAGTACTTACCGCATGAGTTCAGGCCCATGACCTCCCAAAGTCCAAAAAGCATCTAGTTTGAGTGCACAAAGTGGATACCCTTGTCACCTCATTTTCACCTTAAAAAGCTGTCCAAAGCTCTTAAGACTCAGAAAAGGAAACAACCTAGTGGAGTCCCACACCCACTGAAAATGTGCTGGACTTGTACCCACATCCATGTGATAAAAACAAGGACACATCATGAAGTCTCGGGCTCATAGTAGACCCCCCACCCCCACCCCCCCTTAGGGAAGTTTTGAAAATCACTGCAGAGGGAAAGTAAACACCAGAATACCACAAGAATATGTGCAGTATGCTTGAGATGTCCACACTGAGCAGGATGTTACACTGCAAAAACATCCCCTCTAGAAATAAGCATCATTTTCCATAAACCTAGTCAAAATTGTATTATCTTAAGCCAAAATTTTATTGTCCATGAGGATTATAACATTTTTCTTGACTATAATTCTTAAAACTTGCAAAATAGTCTAAAATAGCATTCTAATTTTCGTGAAACAAGTTTATTTTCTTTCTTGGAAATGCGTTTTTGCAGTGCAGCACAGATGTGTATTATTCCACAGTCAAGTTTGTGAAGTGTTTTCATTTCTGCTAGAAACGGTGTAAAATGTAAGAGACTCTTAACGTTGTCATAAATATCAGAGCATTTTCAGCTTTGGGGTCTCAACCACCCACCCACCCCCAGCCCTTGGCACTGGACCAGCCCACACCAGCATGATGACTGACGATCTTAAAAAAAGACCTCATCAAAGAAATTAGTCTGCCGTCAGGGTTTTCAATAGCACGCCTCAAGTGAACTTACTCCAATTCAGTAAAACATATTGATGTTGATATGTCTGTGCATGACATCAAAGCACTGATGACCCATATTGCTGACAGTTTTCTAATGGAAAAGCTGAGGTCCTTGAACCACAGCAAATGACTGACAGCAGCTATTCAGAAGGAATATTGCTGAAATGTTTTCTTACAGTTGGCAGAGCGATTAATGTTCGACTCTCAGGCAGTTACCACCAACAAAAATCGTTTCAAAATTTACATTTCTGGTTTTACAGTTACTTAACATTTCACAACAGTGCATTATTTAATGTATAAAGAAATATTTTTTCACAATTAATGTGATCAGTAAATGAATCGATTGTTTTAACTTTGCTGTATTGGAGCAAATTAGTCGAAACTATTGAAAAGCTCCATCTTAGCTGACAGTGAAAGCTTCTTGCAGCAAGAATGGGACGAAATAACAATTGAAATATTTCATCATCCCAGCATCCTAAATCCCAGAATATCTTTGAAATATTGTGAGAAGGAATGGCAGCATTTCAACAGTGAATGATTCAATGTCCTATATCTATTTTTAGTGTGCTGCAGGCCTGATATAAAACAAAGAAAACATGACCTATCTTGGGTTTATACTGTTTGCCAAGAAAGGACAACAAAAATGTAAGGATTGGTCTGATTTGGTACTATGTTAAAAAACTACATACTTATTCATCCATCAAAACAGTTTAGCTGTATATCTACATCCTTGTATTATTTACAGGATTAGAGGACTCAACCTCAATTCAGCCATTTTATTACTTTTTGTTTTTTTAGTCTTTTGAATGCAGCTGACCATCACTTTCTGAAGAGCCTTCAGCTTCAGCCACAGTCATTCATAAATTCTTCTGACATAAATAATAGGTTGGTCCTACTCAGCAGTCCTGAAGTGAATCTGTTAATCCTAAAATCCTAAAAGACCTGTCACACCCTTGACACGAGCTGCTTGAATACCTGCCTTCAGGCAGATGTTAGATTAAGACTAAAACAAACAGACTAAGAAATAGTTTTCTGTCCTTCAGCCTTCACCGTGTTAAATGCTGCTAAATCAACCATGTGCACCTAATTTCAGTGGTGGAATTGAATTGAAGTGCAAGGTTTACATCTACAGGAAGTTTTTCATTTTAAAATAAAATGCACATGTCCCTTGCCCAAAAGACAGGTGCAATATGTTTTATGTTTGTATGACTGAGTTTTTAATTATTATGTCTACTTACTTATTTTTACCTTTTCAAGCATACTTATCTTCCTGAGCACCAAATTTCATTATAAAATGTTCATTGATACAATGACAATAAAACATCTATCTATCTATCTATCTATCTATCTGTCTGTCTGTCTGTCTGTCTGTCTGTCTGTCTGTCTGTCTGTGTATATATGTGTGTGTATTTACTGTATAAAAT
>JAOWBL010000018.1:18544427-18564987 GCA_028564865.1 Zenarchopterus dispar
GAGCACTCCGACTGTGCCTTCATGGTGGACAATGAGGCCATCTACGATATCTGCCGCAGGAACCTCGACATTGAGCGTCCCACTTACACCAACTTGAACAGGCTGATCAGTCAGATTGTGTCCTCCATCACCGCTTCTCTTCGCTTTGATGGTGCCCTCAATGTTGATCTGACAGAGTTCCAGACCAACTTGGTGCCATATCCCCGTATCCACTTCCCTCTGGCCACCTACGCCCCTGTCATCTCTGCTGAGAAGGCCTACCACGAGCAGCTCTCAGTGGCTGAGATCACCAACGCCTGTTTTGAGCCAGCCAACCAGATGGTGAAATGTGACCCCCGCCACGGCAAGTACATGGCCTGCTGCCTTCTGTACCGTGGTGACGTGGTCCCCAAAGATGTCAATGCTGCCATTGCCACCATCAAAACCAAGCGCACCATCCAGTTTGTGGACTGGTGTCCCACTGGTTTCAAGGTCGGCATCAACTACCAACCACCCACTGTGGTTCCTGGGGGGGACCTGGCCAAGGTCCAGAGGGCTGTGTGCATGCTGAGCAACACCACTGCTATTGCAGAGGCCTGGGCTCGGCTGGACCACAAGTTTGATCTGATGTACGCTAAGCGAGCCTTTGTCCACTGGTATGTGGGTGAGGGTATGGAGGAGGGAGAGTTCTCTGAGGCCAGAGAGGACATGGCAGCTCTGGAGAAGGATTATGAGGAGGTTGGAGTCGACTCCATTGAGGGTGAGGGAGAGGAGGAAGGAGAAGAATATTAAAAGTTACATGAGGGAAGAAATGTGTTCTTGAATGTATTCCAAAAAGAGATGTTTGTTCATTAATCTTCTCCTTTCAGCGGCTTCCTTAATTAATTAATTTATGTTTGTTCATTAATCATTAATTGTTTTCTGAAATGTTAAGTTCATATTTGTTCTGAATAAAATGTCTGTCATGTGATGTGTGTCTTTTTTATTTCTTCTAAACAATTATTTAGGGTTGAGTTGAGTTGTGGAATATATTGTGAATTTTTCATCAGTTTTGACTGACTGGATTTTTGTCTTTAATTTTTTAGCAGAATTCTCAGCTACTGCTTTTTAAAGGGGAATAATGTAATAATTATTAGAGCATTTTATCCTTGCGATTATTATTAGATTTGTGTTTGTAATTGTAAAGTGTTACCTCTTGCTGTCATTCCTGGATCAATCCAGCATTCAGAGACAGCAAATTCAAAACGGGTGAGTTGTTAAATTGAGCCACCAGAGGGCGCACAAGCATCAGAAATAACCCTGAGCTGGCTTTTCAACCTTTAGCACCAAATATTAAATGGTTCATTCAACTAATTATTTTTTATAGAAAAAAATTATTTGGCAATGACCGATTATTTAATAGCTAAACAGTCTTGGTTGTTAATACATAACACATGAATTAAATTTTTTTAATGATTATTTTAAGGGTTTTATTTCAGTTGATGTAAAGGAAACATGGGAAAACAAAATCACAATTGATGCTCGTTTGTTTACCTACTATGGCGTTTAAGAGACCTTGCATTATGTGAAGCACAAATCTTAAAGAAAAGGCGATATTTGTCGGTCAGGTGCTAATTTCTTGAAAAACAGTGGATGAAGCCTCATTATATAGAGCTTTTTTTTCAATTTCCACAGATTTTAAACTGTATTGAAATCTGGATTCTTGACAAAAAAATGTCTTGTTTGCTTTGTGTTAGAATGCACTAACATCCAGAAAATAAAATTCCTCATTGTCACTAACTATGGGTTAAATTAATAGAATAGAAAAGAAATTGTAAAAATTTTAACTTACACTTGTGTCATTGGTTTAGAATGAATGACTTTCAATTCTCCTTGACCTTTACCTGGCAAGTACACGTCACCTGTGACTGTGGAAGTGTGCTTGTTGTTCTTCAGGCATCATCAACTGCACCCCATCACAATGATTTTTTTCTTCTTTTTTATCTTTTAATGATTAACATTTGATTCTTTAATTTATAATTCCCATTTTCCTTAATTGATTTCTTACAAATTAAACAGAAACATGATATAAAAAGGATAACATGTGCATCTAACTGGATCAAGTCCAGGGACCTGGGAAGACGAGCCATTCCCAGGACCTTTTCACATTTCTTCTCACAGGTCAGATTTAAAGATGAAGCCAGGAGCACCTTATTGTTGTCAGCAGTCACATGATCTGCACACAGATAAATGAGTGCTAATCTATGCATTGTCAGTCTTTGGTAAGTACTGAATGCCGTGCATTGGAGTTGTTCCCTCTGATAGTATTATATGACAACTATGATGGGACGTAAATACCCCCAACTCTCACCCTGAAAAAAAAAAACAAAAAACACATGTGCATTATTCGTGAAGAAGCTGTCAGTGTTCAGTTTCACTCCATTTATATATTTAAGGAGGGAAAAAAATCAGTTGAAGCTTTTAAGTATAATCTAAAACCAGTAAATCTCAGGAGTCTGTGATAGGGATCTGCTTGAACCAAAGAAAGGGGTGTCTTGCAGTAAAGTTTCTCTTCACAACACAGCCCAACTGTGCTAAACAAGAAAGGACCCCAGTCATACCCTCTCTGTACAAAGCTGCTCTTCTCAACCGCCGTGGGTCTTTATGGACCCTTAGACACGAAAGTGACAAACTCCTCGCCTGACAACGAACTGCAGGAGACTCACGGAGAGATTCCAGTTTCTGACGAGTAGCAGAAACAGTAATCTTACTAACTTCAGGCACAGTCTCAGAAAATCATGTACTGGATATGATGAAGTGGGCATCATGAAAATGATTTAATTTACTTAATGCATATGTGTTTAGAGATTCAATATGTATTTTCTTTTTATGTTTTTAAAGCCAGTCTATGAAACAACACCACTGCTGCCCACATGGGACATAGAGGTCTACTCTGTCGACAAGAGCTTCTGACAGCACTGGATCAATGAGTAAGGACTGTCCAACATGTTTTGTTTACCACTTTGTCAGGGGTTGCATTTCTGCAACACGCTGCCCCCTTGTGGTCAAAAGTGAAATTGCTACATAGAGTGGCCTTCAGCATTTAAGCAGGTAAGTTTTAGGAACATCAGAAACTCGGTCCTGAAGGAAAAGAGGAACTTCATTTGAACGGTGAAACTTGCAGGAAGAATTTGTTTGGAGCTGTTTGAACTCTGTCTCTATCACATGGCAGTTTTGAGTATCACAACCATGTACATATTGATCATATCAGTGCATGGTGCTGTAACAACTTCTGTTGATGCTAATTTGAGTGAGCTTAATCTCCATCCCTCATCTACACCTGCTTCTTATTCAGTCACAGGCTCTGTTGGAGCCGGTTGTCTTGACACAAAAGGTGGACCCTGACCAGGTCACAAGGCCCCAGGCAGACAAAAAACACACACACACACACTCACACACCCTGTCATCCCAGCGTTCATGTTTCTGGATTCAAACCAGGAACATGTAGCTGAGTTGAACAACAGTTTTATCAAATATTTCTGCATTTAATAAGAAAAATGATTTAAAACAACAGATGTTATGAATGTAAGAGAATTGCCTTTCCTCAATAAACAAATAAGTCTAAAAATTTTTACTAATTTCTTTAGCTGGGTTGGGTTTTTCTTCTTCTAGGACTGTCGTAGGTCACATTTGATAGAAGGTTTCACAAAACATCAAAGCACCTAGGTGTATTTTTACAAGAAGCAGCACGTTTTATCTGTTGTAAGGCTACCTTTGTCCTCTAAATGGATGACATCAAACATCAGTTCCTCATTTTGATTAAATCAGAATTAAATCAACAAAAATACAGTTTATGTGGACAAGGTAGACTTAGTTGTTTAATTCATGAATCTGAGTCCTTGTGGAAAAACAAATGAATCAATATCTTAAATGAAAAATACAAACTTATTCATTTTAGTTGTATTTGTAACCATTAAGCAAATCCTTCTGTTTCAGTTCCAGCCTTCTTGACAGGTTTTGGAAATTTGTTTTAGACAAGCATTGGCTATTAAATTGTAGATGCTTATATTTACTACTTCTACTGATGTGCAGCAGTAATTTAGAGCCTGGACAGTGTGAATACAAGCATCGGTGTATCTGATGTTTTCATATATTCTGAAGGTTTCCTTTCAGAATCCAAGATTTGAGGAGGGATTTGTTAAATTCATTAATGACTGATTTATTCAGCTTTGTGTTGGCGGTCCACTGCTGATGGTGAGTTATTTACAGGACTTGAGTTATGCGCTTGACATGTCTCCGTGTTTGTGTTTCACAACAACTGCAGGAGGAGAGAAATTGGGAGGGATTCAACATTTTGTAGAAATTAATTTGAAATACCAGAGGAAGATGTTATCAAAACATATTTATTGCCAAACCACATTATTCTAAATGGACTGGTGGAAACCTGAGACAGCCTGGAGTCTCTGACAAGAATACCCAAAGTCTTTGATGAGGCTGCCGTATTCATGTTCATGCTGCTGTGTCCTGTGTCGTGACGTTAACCAAACCGCCCTCGAGTCCTTGGTACGTTACAGACTCCTGATTGTCGACAGGTCAGTTTGTTTGTGAGTGGAGGCTGATCTGTGCCGGTCCAGGTCAACTGCTTTGGTCGCTACTGAAATGAGCTGGTCCTGCTTGTGTTTTCCACTTCACCCACAGACACTCTGCTGTTTGCAATCCCACACTGACGCTTGGTAACACAGTACATACTTGCTTCTGGACTTAAACAATGATACATATACAGTACTTGTGGATCAGAGGTAAATTCGTAGTGCTTTGCGAGTATGAACAACAGCTACAATGCAACAAATACTGAAGATGTGAGAGGTATTGTGTGATGTTTTGTACTGAGCTTAAAGAGCTGTGTTATGACCGAAAAGAATGGTTCAAAAATAAGGGTTTACTATAAATGTAAACCTCAGGTTCAAAACAAATCAATACTGATATTGCAGTTAAATATTAATATTTTATGCATAATTATGGATTATTAGGAGAAAAAAACACAAGGGCTTCTTAGCATCTGCTTCTGCTATCCAGCAGCCTGTGGTATGCCTACATTCAGTTCGGAGGTTGTGATTGGCTGAGAGGCAGCTCGGCCACGAAGGAACCACCAGTAAGCCAATAAACCAGCGTCCACCCTGGGGAGCCACACACATAAATAAAGAGAGCTTTATGGCTCCGCAGGAAGGTAGCTTGCCAAACAGACATCATCTGGCCATGGAGGATTAATTTTTTTTTTTTTTTTTTTTTGTAAGTCCATAATGAATAAAGAATACGTCATCATCCCGATGGAGAGTTTAATACGCAGCGTTTGCTTCATGGTGGGGGAAAAAAAAGGTGTTAATGTGCTAATGTGTTTTCAGTTCAAGTCAGATATCGCTGATTAAAAGTGGATGTGAAAAAAATGGTTTTTGGTCAGATGGTATCAACTTTAAAAGAAATCAATGCAGAAATCAGAGTGTTGTGGTCTAAAAGACTACATTAGGGTATACACTGTGTATGTAGGGTCTGCAGATGGTTTACTGGTTCTCTCCTCTTCATTTGTAATCCAGTACAGCCTTTATTGGTAAAAGCGCCGGCAAACTGTTCCCTGAAGCAAAGTGAACTCAAAGAAGCCATGAAGTATTTAGGATCCTGTAGTTTACTGCTGATTTCCTCCATCCATCAGGGCTTTGTTTTTCTAGCATGTGGAGTCCTGTCAGTCAAGAGTCACCGCCGTTATCACTGTATATCCCCCCAGCAGCTGCCTCCAAATGAACCAACAAAATCAAAATGGTTCCTTCTTCAGTTTTCATCCCTTTAAACAAGAGTCTGTTGTAGGCCAGTCTGGCTCTCTGGGCTGGTTCTGAGCCTGAGCGTCTTTAGTGTAGCTTGGCCCAACATGGAGCAGAGGGAGCGCTAGCTGCGGCCTCGATGGATCGTCTGTTTGTGGGCCACTCGTGAACACGATGCACAGCATGTAGTCTTGTAGTAATCATACACACAGAGGCGAGCCTGGACCACCACATTGCAGTTTAAGTACTTGTCTCTGCAGTTCTCATCTGAAACAGAAATAAGGTTTAATCCTATGCTCTTGTACAGCAGGACCACAGTATTATTCCATATGTGTTTAAGGCTGGCTGACCTATGAGAGGTATGCAGGGCTCTGGGTTGCAGTCCTCCCTCTCTGCAGGTTTCAGCTGCTCCTCACAGCCCTCACTGGACAGCATGTTGTCAGACAGACAACGCACCTCCCGCACACGGAAACCCCGCTCACATGTTTTTGAGCACTGGGAGGAGATGAGTCGACAATAGTCAAACCTCGAGTTAAAAGTCTACAAAACTTCTTCATATGTTCGAGGTTAACAGTGAAAATGATGTGTGTTTCTCCAAGTCGTGTTCAGTTAGTCAAGTTATCAGCTTCATTTGTGAAGGAAATTCTGAAGGGTTTGAGATGCTTTGGGCTTTTTTTTCTGACTTTCACTTCTTCTGTGTGACCACTGGGAATATTTTAATCATCTAAACACTGAGATTAGAAAGAGGTTCATGTCTTACTCACAGCACTCCAGTCAGTGTGGTACCATTTTGGTCCACAGGCCTTGAGGTTGCAGCTTTGCTGGCTGAGCGGCCGGTCCAGTGACGAGCACTCGTACGGCGGCATGACAGTGAATCCTTCATCTGACTTCATTAAACACACCACTGACCTCTGCTGGCTACCTGCGCCACACTCTGTGGAGCACTTGATCACAAAAAAAAAAATTAAAAAAGAGCATATGCAAACTGGATGATGCCAGAAAATACTAAATGGAGTCTAAATACTGTCTTGTATTTACAGTACAGTCACTGCGAAATCACAGAGAATAGACAAATATCTCCTTAAACCCGGTGTCAGTTCACTGCTGGCCTCATACCTGGCTCCACGGACCCGTGAACCACTCGATTCGATTCTCACAGGGGCCGTTGTTGCAGACCTGGGAGTCCGGAGGTCGCTCGTGACCACATCCCTCCAGAGGGAGGCTGCTGATGTGGTTGGTCAGGCAGAGAACCCCCCGGGTTCGTACGCCCATCCCACATTCAGCAGAGCACTGAAGGTGAAAAAAGATGAGGTTTTCCTTACATCACCTGCTGGTCAACACGTCTTCTTTTTAGAAAACCATACCAACACAGCACTTTGTCCCCTTACTTCATTATCTATTCAAATAAAAAACTCACAACACTTGATTTAGTTTGACTTACAGAGCAAATGCGTTAGGGAAACTTTTGCTTTTTATAATTCAAATCCATGCTTCGTTTGTGGTTTACTATATTTATAAAATCACATCTGAAGTGAATTTTGTGAAATCAGTTGTAAATCATGTCCGTGTTTCATTTACTTTCAGTTTTCAGTTTTATTTCATTTTATGTTCTTCTGTCATCTCCTGAGCTCTCGTGTCCCTTCAGTAACTTTCAGGCCTTTTTCCAGTCAGATCTGCTCTGCTGACTACCACAGTCATCTTAAGTTACACACTCCTAAAGCAACAAGTCAGCCTCTGTCATTCAGCTCCTTGCCATGTTTTCTCATTTTCATTATTTCTGTTTTTACAAAGTCCTTATTTTGTCTTTTCTTAGCCCTTACTTTTCCATGCGTATAACCATCACAAATCACAAAAGCTCTTTACACTGGTTATAACAGCTACTTGACTGATAAAAACAAGCCTGCTGTATCCAGGAGTACCGCTGCTGTTATTCATGAATAAAGCTACTGTCTCCCACTGACACCCACCCTGTTGCCCCACTCGGTGTAGAACCAGCTCTTGGCACAAGCTCCCATGTCGCAGTTCTCTACGTCGACGGGCCGGAGGTTCATGTTGCACTCCTCATCAGGAACAAAGTCTCCCACGTTGCTCACGCAACGCACCTCTCTTGACCTCTGACCCAGCCCACACGGCACTGAACACTGTGGAGACACGGGTTTCTGGGTTATTAGTGTACTGCAGAAGTCGTGTGCAGAAGTACTGCACTGACTGCACTTTTCTGTAGCTTTTTATCATCAGAGACACTTCACGGTAACTGAAAAGATTCAGTCATGTGGTTGACAACTGCCACTCACAGCGGTCCACTCGGAGCGGATCTGCCACTCACTGCAGATCTTCAGCTGGCAGGAGCTGGCCGTCTCGGGTCGCTCCAGGTGCCGGCAGCGGCTTGTGTGGACGTTGAGGGTGCGGTTGGCGTAAACCTGGCGACACAGGATCTGCCGGTGCTGCATGCCCAGGCCACAGGTCTTGCTGCACTCCGACCACTCGCCAATATCCCAGCTGATCGAGAGAAAACTGATGTCAGGAATGCTGCTCACTTTTTGTTCTTTTTAATATCATTTGAGTCTTGAAAATGTGGTCTCCTCCACTGTGAGGATAACATGATATGTTTTAATGGCAAATCCTTGAGTTATACACACAAAACAAGTGAAAAAAGACTGAGAATAAAAAAATGAAATAACACAAACATGAAGCAGACGGTAACATATTGTGACTGCTCTTTTGTTGGGTTAAACCCACGCAGGGTACCAATCCAGCTTATTATTGTGCAACATATACATGACTTCTTTCTTTGCAGACCAGACGAACCCTGGCTTTACACATTTGTTTTGTCATCTTCATTTCAGTTGTTAAAATACACCCATTTGTGGCAATTTAGGGCGAGGAACAGGATAAGCAAATAATGATGTTATTTCAAACAGGTGCTTATAGTGATTATTTGGTACAAAAGCAGGATCTATGAAGTTTTTGAGGACCAATGATGGACTGACGATGTGTGTGAACAAATGTACAAGAAATTCATTTACATGTTTAAAAGGAAAGTAACTCATAGAAAAATAAGAAGGCATTTTTAATATTTTTTGCCTCTACAGTGCATTAAAAAAAATCACTGAAGTAATCTTGAGGAATTTCAGCATATAAAACAGTCTTTTGTGAAGCCCGACAATGTGAAGCAAAAAAAAAAAAGATATTTAAATCTCTTCTATGAACAAAAGAAACATATGTTAACTCAGTCCAGAGATTGTGTTGACACCTCTGGGTTCACAGTGTAAAGTATTCAAATCTTTTTTTGGAATAAATGGTGCCAAGCGTTTACGAGACATGAAATATATTGTGTTAATTCATTTGTAAAATACTTTACCAAACACCCAAATGGAAATCATATTGTTACAGTAGATTTTGTGAGAAAACACAGATAGATTTTCTCCTGCTCTACATCCCCAACAACTCCTCTTCAACTTGTCGGGGATTTAGAGCCTTACTCCAGCATTAACTGAGCTTTGAAAAGCTCAATTAGCTGGACCAACATCTATACAACCTTCCTGTTGTCATGGTTACCAATTGTAGCAGATGTTAAGACATGCCAGAATTATCAGCATAAATCCTTTGAGCACCCCAGCACCCAAACCAGTGAAGAAAAACATGTCTAAAGTCATGGTTTTTTTTTTTTCAGAAAAAAACAGAAGAAAATTTCAAGATGATCTTTGAAGAAAAACACGATATGAGCAGCACTTGTGCAACAGGCTGATACAGCCCTCTCCTGTAACTTCAAACTGCCTGCTAAGAAATAAAAGTCATAGTAAGTGCAAGAATTGCTGTTTTTCATCACCTTAAACTAAAAGTTTAAATGCTTTTTCTTTCAAATAATTCCTAAAGTTTGAAGAATAAGATCATCACAAAACAGTACTCTCTGTATGACTAGGTTAAATTAGGTTTTGATCTGAAAGCCCTTAAAACAGAGCAGTAATGAGTCATTTGATTGACAGTGAGAACAAAAGGCTGATGTCTCACAACGCTGGGCAGGGCTGCAGGCTGCAGGCCTCCTCCTGTGGAGACGGTCGGCTGCTGCTGTCACACAAAGCATCCGACACCTGGACGCCGGTCAGCCGGTGGACGCAGTGAAAGACCGAATATCTGAAACCTGAAAAGCAAATATTAGACTTTAAGTGCACTGATTTAATATTAACTGGTCATTCATAAAGTAGGAGAAGACACAAATTGTTTGGACCAGTGGTGCCTTTGGTCTCTGGATTAATTTTTGATGTAACATTACTCACATTTATAACAAGAATTTTTGTTTGACTAAAGATTTGTTTCTTCAGGTGTCTGTCACCAATAACAGGGAATATTTCACACAATCTGGACTTTCTAACCTTTTCCACATGAGGCACTGCATTCGGTGGCACCAGCCAGTTTCCAGTTGTGCTCTCTGTCACGTCTCGGAGGTTGCACGGCAGGTACCTGGTTGTCCGGGAGACGAGGAGGAAACCTCCCCCCATCTGCTGAATTGAAGTTTTCCTGCTTGGTGTTGCCATGGTGCTCATATCCATCCTCTCCATTCACAACTTCCCCACAGACACAAGGACACATAAAAATAAATCAGACTGAACAAAAGAGGTTTGTCAATATTTAAGACCTGGGTAAGGTTATTTTTAGAAATATAAGACTGAATAGTGTAAAAGTTTGGTTTTACACTATTAGGTGATTCTTTGAATGGTTGGACTTGTGTAGGGCTGCAGTTAATACTTAATTTTATTAATGATTTGTCTGTCAGTTATTTTCTTAAATAAAAATGGTTGTAATTTACCTTCTGGTCTGACGGTTTTGTCCGAAGGAATAATGAATTCATAGTGAACACCAGGATTTTGCTGCTGGAAGATCATCTAAGGGAAAGTGGATGAGACTCTGTTAACAGCTTTCTCATGTCAAATTTATTATTATTTCTTTTTGAACTCACATAAACATCCAGGATTTCATTTGTGGGTCCTTCAGCAATGAAGGATTCTCCGGCCGTGCTGCTGATCTCATTGGGTCTTCGGTACGTGAACATGGTCCCCCCACCCTCGTACTTTCCTGGTCGGTCAATCGCCCAGTTTCCATTAATAATGGATCGCCCCGATCGGCTTCGCAGAGCTGGAATAGACAGAAGGAGTGACCACCACCAACCCCAAGTTCAAACAAAAAGGAACTAGGGGCTCGACTTTGTCAATAAAATGATGTACATCTGTGTTAATACGATGACTTCTGCTCTAAGAAAAAGAGAAAGAGAGATGACTGTGCTTCTCCTTTCCGTCGTAGCCCGCTGAGTCTGCTCTCACATGCACTTTCAAGCCAATGTCTTTTACCAACGTGACAATATGTTTGTGCTGGCAAATCTTTCATGCAAATCCCTGAAACAAAATCTTCCAAGATGTTTTCCACTGATTTCATGGATTAAATGCAACAGGCCATTAGAAAAGCATTAGAGCTGTAACGTTAGACAGGCTTGTAAAAGAGTGTTTGGACAACTAAAAGCACTATTAGACTCGCACCACGTAGAACAGAAGCCTATTGAGAGAAAACCCAAAAAATCTGGGACATAGAGAGGATACTGTAGCAGCTCCTGCTAGATTCCTGTCCATGTATCATATTCCCATTTTGTGAGATATTGCTGCCTGGAATGTTGTAACCTCTTCATTTGCAATTTCAAACAGGTTTATTTTATTCTCAGGGCTGTTTTACAGTTTCATGTATTCAGAAAGAGAAAATGGGGCTTTTTCATTGCTGCAGTGTCTGAATATGTGTGAGAAAGAAGCTGCAGCAGGTTTACTTCAACCTGTGTGCACTACTGTGTCTGCACATTTCTGTGGATATTGTCAGATTAAATAAACAAAACTTTGCAAAAGATAATCGGCTCTGTTGTAGTTGAGGATTTGGAAGGTAAATTACTGAGGGCTCCTGCTGTTTTTGCAGGTTTTTAAAAAAAAAAATTTGGTTTTGCAGAGTGGCAAATCTTCTCAATTTTTAATGAAAAAGGACAGGTTTGACACCAGGATCCTCTAATGAAAGCATGTTTATGCACCTTCGTCGAGGAAAGCGGGCGGGGGGTTGAGAGGATCAGGGTCATCCCCTTTTACGCTGGATCTGCTGCTGAGTTGGGACATGACTCTCATTAAGCCATGTCTGACATTCCAACAGCCACTTTCAAAAAATAACCCACTGTGCCCCATTGTTGAACCTCCATAAAAACACCAATTATTCATTTTCTGTGTGCTCTCAAAGGCTTCACTAGAGCTACATCTCAGTAATGAATAATAGTGCAGTCTGCACATGAAAGAAAAAAGCATTACCCCTCGAAGTTTTGGTTTTCAAACACACAAATGCAGATGAATGCCTAGCCACTTGTTGACATATAGCATCACAACCACTTTTGAAATTCATTATTTAATAAACTCCTTCAAGACGTCTTGTGAGGTTTCATTTGGCTTTAATCAGGAACATAATACTCCATGTGGAGGATGGAGAGTCTGAGTTTTCGCCGCATGTGTGAGTCTGAAAATAAAGTAGCGCTTTCAGGCCGGCTGCAGCTCCTGACTGTGAGCTAAGATGGAAAATAAAATGCTCTATTTACACAGAGACAGGAAAACCTGTTGTTTGAAGAGACAAGTTCTCCAAAACACTGACGGGAGTCAAACTGACTATTAATGAGTCGGTGTACCCAAACCTCTGACTGGCATTGTAGTGGCAAGAACTCAAACACGAGCACATTTTTGTCTAATTTTACTAACTAAAGCCTCGGTCACAATGTCCCGTACCAACAGCTCCGAACACTCTACGAATGATTTTTGGATCATTTATGTCCTACTTGGGATAGCTTTAAAAGAATCCAGTCTTCATAGCCAGTTCCTAAGTTCGTGGCCAGGTAGATGGTCATGTCCAAGATTTTCTACAAACGCCCACAAAAAGTTGCGTCGGAGGGCTGACAGACGAATACCTTAGAAACAACCTAAGAGAACAAATCACTATGTTTGTGTATGGCGCAAGAGCACAACATGTTGTTTCAGGAGACCCATACAGTGTTCGCATGAATGATTTTCGAACCAAGACAAGTAAGAAAGTATGCATCACCGTGGGTACTTCTGGAAGTACGTCATAAGGCAGAAGCACACCATATGTGCGCCGCTTGGCCAAACCAAAGCAGCAGCTACAACCTCTAGACCTTCTTCTTCTTCCTGCAGCCGCAGGTGTAGAAGGTGCAGCTATGGTCTTCTCGCCGTGATTGCCATCTAGAAAACTACAAATGTTTCCAGGAATATTCCAGGATATGAAACAATCAAGACACAGATGTTTGGAGATATTGGACAGCTGCCACTTATATAGCCCGACAAAATGTGCCGAAAGCCTCTGACAATGAGTTGAGATTGTCGTGAGTTGTGCATGGGGTCCCGAATGGCCACCTTCTGACAACAATTTTCATGAGTATACTGTCGGTAGGTTTCTTATGGAGATCTTATGAACTCCATTGCCAGCACGCGGCTGAAAATCACCTCAAACCTCCTAAAAAGGCTGTATGTCTCCCCTCCCCATGAATGTCTACAAAATCCAGACTTCACATGAACTGGGAGATTGACAAGAACCCACCGTTTGTAGGAACCTTTGTGACTGAGGCTTTTACTTACTTAAAACATGTTTCCACGTAAACTAACAGACAGAAGCAGATCTATAAAGAAGCCTACTAATTTAATCAAAAATAAAAGCCCTGAAGAATAAGCTGCCTGCAACAAAGTGCAGCCAGCTGCAAAAAAGTGAAAACATGTGCATATCATCATAGTGATATGATTAAACTACATGAACGTAAACTTTCATGTTTTTATGACAGCAAGTATCCTGGATCCTGGGGGTAAAAACTGATGCAGTCACTGTGAAGGGGTCCAGTCTTGGATTCCTCTAGCACTTATCTGGTTTTGGAGAGGATTATATTCAGTCACTACTGTGACTTTTGCTTCAGACACATGTATAATACATCAGACATCAGTCACC
Source organism: Zenarchopterus dispar (assembly GCA_028564865.1). Lineage (NCBI taxonomy): Eukaryota > Metazoa > Chordata > Actinopteri > Beloniformes > Zenarchopteridae > Zenarchopterus > Zenarchopterus dispar. Next base: position 18,558,218 of record JAOWBL010000018.1, read on the forward strand.
ACGTAAGCTCGACAGTCAGGGGAAGTCCAAGCATGTTCTGTTAGGGGATAACATCTACTTGGACAACCGCAGGTTCAAAGCTTACAGGTGGAGTAGGGGCTTTTGAAATATCAGACATGTTGTAGCAGCGGCCAATAAAGCTTTCAGTGTGCTGCAGGAAAAATGACCAGAGCCTGACCCACATAATAAAAAAGGTGTGGCTGTAACATTCAACAGTAGCAAGGCTAAAATCCAGCTGTTTAAATGTTTCTCTGCAAAGTTAAGGAGTGTTTTTACAGCCCACCGAGGTAGTTTCTGCTCTTCATCATCTCTGTCACGTTGATCTTGGTGGCTCCCTCGGGGATCTCCACTATCTTGTGATAGCCGATGCTGGATAAGCTGTGTTTAAACACTCCTGAGACCAGGCTGCAGCTTGTGTTGTCACCTCCACAAACACCACATTTGTCCATCAGTTTCCCAGATCCCAGATATTCATCACAGCCCAGACTCTAGGAAACAGAGAGGAGAAAGAAAAGGAAGGCTTGAGTGGGGAGCATTACACAGCAAAGCTGCTCAAGACGAAAGCGAAAAGGTGCAGTAAGTAAACTGTTGAGGGTTTACTGGCTATGGACAGGCAGGTGAAAAAGAAAGTTTCTACTTTTACACAAGTCATAATAAAGAACAAACATCTCCTCACAAGGTTTTAAGATTAGGTAGCTCCAACTAGAACCGGATGACACATGATATATTACGGCATATCACTATTTAGTTAACAAAAACAGTCAAAATGCAGAAAGTGTGTGAAAAACCAGGTGTAGCCAATGATTCCATAGTTTGTGGACACAACTTCATCAATACTAATTTGTTTTCTGCATAATGCCATTAGTCTTTGACCAGACATTTGTTCATGCACAGCTCTCTTCAGGTCCCACCTTTAACATTTTAATCAGGTTCAGGTACAGATTCTGACGGATACTGCAGCACCTTCATTCTTTTGGTTTTTGCTCTTCTCTTGTATATTTGCCCATGCTGCGGGACTCAGTTCCAGCCACACCTGATCGCATTGCATGTGAGCGCTGCTTTGCATAACATCAGCTTTTAACTCTGAAGTACTTTGGTATTCAGAGGGATTAGCTGTCCATTTATAAGTGGAGGATGCAAACAAAGCTCAAAATCATCAATCTGCTGACTGAGCTCGTCAGAGTCTGAGATGTAGTTTTTGACTTTTTTTTTCCTTCCTCAAAGTGGGGTTCACTGTCCTTCTGAAGGACTTTGGGAAATGTGCACCACGCCTAAGCATGATTGACTCCTAAAGTCTAATTTGGTAAGATGAGTGCTGCAGACACAGTTCCTGTCTCCAGCATTGTTGAAAGAGGTGTGAGAGCTTGAGCGTTGTACCGTTGCACAAATACACAACATATGCAGGGCATATAGATGCAATAATGCCTTGCAACCATCATTTATGAACATAATCTGAAAGTTTTATAAATGCCAACTGGTGGTTGTGTCCACTGTCTTTGTGGATGGAGGACAACCTAAACTACCACTGACGTACCACTGATCCACAGTGATCTGGTATGAAACGGATTGTTTTTATGACACCCAGACACATAAAACCTTAGGACTCAAAGACATGTCTATTAATTTTCACATTATTATTTTACATTGGTATTAATACATGAGTTATGTTAAAAAAATGAAATGAGGATTTAATAACTTTGGTTGTTTTAAGGTTAGCCAGTTTCTATCTGCTAAAACTAACTCCATAAATCCAAGTTATTAACTACAATTACAGCAATTCTCATTTGTCAGGATCTTGTTGCTTTCCAGAAGGTGTAATTTTGACGTGAGCGTCTCTGAAATGATCCAAAATTTTCCTTTCTACTCATCCAAGGTGCAAGTTTTCTGTGTCACGTTTGTGGTAATAAATTACAGGAAACCTGGACGCATTGAAAACAGAGCAGTTAACACCAGCAGTCCATAAATTCACTAAAACTCACAATAAAAGCGGCGCCCTGCGCAAAAAAAAAGAGCTTCAGTAGCCAAAACCGGTTGTAGTGAGAGTCCATACAGACAAAAAAGTGTGCAGAAGGCATCACAATGCCAAGGTAAGTCCAAAACAAACCACATTTACTCTCACGTGGCTTTTATTTCAAAGCACTCATTGTAGCTGACATTTTCCTTAATCTCACTGCTCTTTAACACGACACGTTACACACTCCTTCACACAAACTACAGCACAATACGTGACTGTCGCTGAATTTAGCCCTCTGACAGAAACGTCTTTTCTTCTTTGTTTCTTTTTTCTTTCTCTTTTCCCTTACAAAAGTTAATAAAACATGGTAGACTGTCAAGAGGGATGGTGAAGGAACACACTTTCACACACACCTGTACACCAAAAAAAATAAATAAATAAAAGTGCATATACGTACGGCTTTGAGGTCTCGCCATATTTACTATTAACCATTAATATAATTAATATATATGCAGACAAAAAAGGGGGGAAAACTAGCTCAGTGCTGTTGAATAACACAAAGATACAACTCAAATCCTAAGATGTGAATTTACCATATCTTTAAAAAATATGAAAAATTGACATAAAAAATAAATAACACAGGCATTCTTAAATGTACTATGACTTTTGTTTGTAGAGAGCATACAGCGAACAGGGCAGGATGCCCAAAATGTATCTTTTGTATTATATTTAGCAGATGCTTTTATCCAAAGCAACTTAAAACACAGAAATACAATCAAGCTACAGTAACATAGTAGATCACATAGTAGATCTACTATGTCTAACCCTGACCCTAACCCTCACTTAAGGTGGGATACAACCATGTCCTGTACCAGTTGGATATTGTGTCAGGTATGGCCTTATTTTTTGAATGTTGTAGAAAGCAAAGTGACATGACCGGGACGCCAAAGCAACATGGTCAGAGAAAGACAACTGGTCCTCAAAAGCTCTTTGTAACCTTCGTGGGAGTGACAGCAGCAGAGCCTATATTTATGTAGATATCAAGGCTGAATGAATGATGGACAGGGATAACCAGGACTTTAATCTTTCCACAGTCGCCTGGTGCTTGCTCAGCACTGGGGATCAAAGAAAAGCTTTGATGAAATCTGTTGCTTTTCCTTAGCGAAGCAATAGCTCTTATTGTTGTTTTATTGGCTTTGTATTTGCTGAACACATTTGGAATGAGTCGACAGCCTGCTCCTGCAGAGCTGACAAGCTTGTCTTTACAGGCTGGATGTTTTTACAAGTGCCTTGAGATGACATTGGTTTTAATTTGGCACTATATAAATAAATTAGCTGAATTTTCCAGCTGTTTTGTATTGGGGACAGGTCAGGACTGCAGCCAGTGCAGTCCCGAACTGAATTCTTCTTCAGTTAAGCCTTTGTAATGTGTGCAGCATTTGGTTTTGAATTGTCTTGATTACAAATGCACAGACTTTACTTTTCTGCATTATTGTTGACGTCAAAACAACGTAAATAACAAATCACGAGGACAATCGTACAATCTCATAGCATATAAACCCCAATCTTTAGATTTGTTTCTTTTAACAGTCTGGATCTGGATCAGTCTGTATTTATCTTTAGTCTGGAGAACACAGCGTCATTTATTCCAATAAAAATCTAGAATATGAATGATCTGACCACAGTACGTTTGGTCCATCTCAGATGCCTCCGAGCTCAGAGACACTGATGCCTCCTCTGGACAAAGTTGGTGGTATTAATGTGGATGGATAGATGGATGGATGGATAGATGGATGGATGGATGGATGGATGGGAGACCACTGCTCCCTTTTCCTTTACATACTCACGTAGCTCCAGATTAATTGAATCATTTAATATTATACAATGTGCATTCCATTTTTTTATTGATTGATGTTGTTTTTAAACATTTCAGTTATTCTCTGGCATCTTTGCTCCTCAAAAACTTTTTTCTGAATAGTACCAAATCATCCTGTTTGACTAAACATCATCATACTGTATATTCATTTCACTTCCTTACTAGTAGTTGCCGTACCAACGCTTTGGGGAATTTGCTACAGGCCTGAAATCCAAAAATCTGTGTAAATATACAAATTAAATTGACAAGAAACAACATCAAATGTCTGCCAAGAGAAAACAATGTTAAAGAAAATTTAAGAATATCTGAATTCTCTTTTAGTATTTTATATATTTGTCCCAACTGTTTCTGATTTGGATTGTCTTATTCCTTAAAGCTTTTGCTTGCAATGGCTACCAACATCGAAAAGAAAATAGTGAATATTTTAAACTAAAGTCCCTCAATAGGACGACCAGAGCTGAGCTTTTTACGTCAGTCAAGAGGTGCATAGCCTAATTCTAAAGACAAATAACTTAATCAAATTTACAGGATGTGGATAATAACTCACAAAAAAATGTGACCATCTCTATGGACTTTGCAAGTTCTCAAGAAGTCGTAAATCTGCTCCAGAAACCAGGCAAGACGGATACCAATAAGAGGATAAACAGGTGGAGAAAGGTATAGGAGAAGGATAAAAAAAAGAGAAGAAAAAAAAAGAAGTGGAGGCTGAGAGGGCTGATCTGGTGAGGAGAGTCTGGCTTTCTCCCACCCAAAGCATTCGCTCTGATCTTGGCCAAAACAAACATGAAGTGCCTCCTTCCACACAGGAAACAGTAAGTGATGGAGTAAGAGAACAGTGAAGCGAGTGCTGAACATATATAAATAAATGAATGAAACAGCCGAGCACTTTTGTGGTCGGTGTTGAATTAAATTGGTGCACAGCTCGGAGCTGCATAAAGCCAGGATCACAGACTCTTAATATAATACAATAACATAAAGGGAGACGTTGCTGCATTTCATCATTTCACTTTACAGATCAGTGAACATAAAGCAGCCAGGAGGCCACAGTCCAAGAAGTAATGTATAAGGTAAAAGCACATCTGACGACATATTGTGCAACTAGAGGTTACTATTCTATTAAAAACAAATAAAAATGCATTCAAGGAGAGCTGCTTGTGGGCATGATGACCAATAAATGAATATCTCCACTGCATATCCGCTTTCACCATAAATTCCTCCAACCCAAAACAACATGACTGTGGAAACCAGGCAGTATTTACCTTAAAAGGGAAAATGTTCCCCGTATAAAACAGTGGTTGACATGGTGTGAGGTTGTTTATGGCCATTTCGATGGGAAAATGTTTGAATCAAAACATTTTAATGTAGAAGTGGAAAGAAGGAAGTGCAATGTTGGCCCAAAGTCTGAAAGAACAGCGTAATATCTACTGACTATGATTAAAAAAAACAAAACAGGATTTTCAATTTTGTGAGAAAGGAAGAGCCAAGAGATTTTTGTCCCACAGTGCAGGAAATAAGAGAGAATTAAAGGACTACTTGATATCTGGCGATATGGGGCGCTGCTTTGTAAAAACATCCAGGCTGTAAAGACAAGCTTGTCAGCTTTGCAGGAGCATGCTGCCAAAAAAATATAAAAATAATCACAAATAGTCACATCTGCCATCTCCAACACGTGCGACATTAACTGTGAACCCATCAGAATGAGGTGTTGCTGGTGTCACGAGCACATACAGCTAAATCTCTGCCAGATCTTCTCAGAGGAGTTCAAAAAGTAAATAAAGAGTGGCTGACGAGGAGCATCGAAAGTCTTGGTCAAGTTCCTTCACTCTGAGACCACATCGGTGACTTTTCTGCCCTCCCTCTCTCTGTGGGTGGCTTCTGCCGTCGTGTGGTGAGGGAAATTGCCCCGTTTTTAGTAGAAATAAAACTGGATTTTTAAAACGCGGCCAAAACCCACCTTCATCTGGAAATGCTTAAGAGTCAGGATGACGGAGTTGTCTCCCAGTCAAACTACAAACCCTAAAAAACAACATCTGATGGTATTTTAGCAGGCAGTTCAGATGAGTTAAACTCACCGCAGTGCAGAGTTCCTGTAAAAAAATAAATAAATAAATGTAAAAAAAACTGAACCCCCGCATAGTTGAGCCAAAGGCACTTGTCACTGGAGGTCTTATCTCCAAGAAAACGCAACAACACATTTACAAATAAACAGTCACTGCAAGGATAAGTCTTGCTGATCTACATGTTTATCCTCAGTGGCCTGTAGTTTTTATGTTTAAATACTGAAAATAAAGCAGGACAGAGACCTTGGCATCCACTGCTCAGCGTTATGTTTAATAGATGTCATGTGAACTCAACACTTTCTGCTGAGGGTCAAACGTTCACTGGAACACATAAAAATACTAGGATGAATTAAAGAAACTATATATTTGTGGGTACATGATTAATAGGTGGCATTAAAAATAGATACAAGGATCCTTCTGTGTTGTTTCACTTCTTGAAATTAAATCATCTGGTCATATTCAGATAATATACCTTTACACTTAATAAACATTAGGAATCAGGGTTATTTACACATCAGTCAAACACAGAGAGAACAACGGTGTTAATCAAGAGTGGTTTCAGTTGACTTCCTTGTGCAAATATCTGCTTCTGTATTGTGTTCACCAGTTACTTCAGCAAATACTTCAGTCTCTGACGCCAGCTGGGTAACAAATGGTGGAGTCAGAGCTGGCTTTTTTTTGTTTTGTTTTTTTTTAAAGAGCTGTCTGGAAATGGGAAAAGTGCTAACAGAATCTGAGCACTGTGGAGCTGAAAGTCCTCCTGTGTGCCACCGTTTAACTAAAACCACTGATTAACGCAGCTGTAAAAGGAAATAAATTCTGATGCACTCTAGGAACCAGTCATATTTAAGAATCAAAAATACTGATGATTTGCAAAGCC
>JAOWBL010000018.1:18565087-18579292 GCA_028564865.1 Zenarchopterus dispar
AAACATCAGGGAGAGAGTGCTGTGTATTTTTTTTATCTTGTCAGTCATGAGGCATTTTTGTTTTCACACAGTAGTTGACAACATTTATTCCATGTCACAATCTGTTAGAAAATAAATCTCTTGACAGCTCGGGGTTAATGATTTGGAGGCTAAATTATTTGTTTATATAAAATCTTGTGCATAACAAGAAGAAAACACTTCATTACAGTACTTGTTTACAAGCCCAAATGAGAAAAAGTTGAGACTTTGAAAATGCAAATAAAAATAAGCAAAGAAACAAATTCAAAATTTAAAAACATAATTAGGTAAATAATATTTATGCGACTTTAAACCGATGATTGCAATGATGATTTGATATGAAACAAGTATTCATGTAGGGCTAACAAGAAATATTTATCAACATGTGAATATCAGAATGTATTTGCAGATTTCAGTTTAAAATATCGTGAAATTATTTTTGAAATCTGGAGAAATATAAGCGTACACAGAGCTGCAAAAACAAGCCAAAAGTGGACACTTTTGATCCCTGATTCCTCAGCCAAACTACTAGTCATTCATCAATAACTGACACAACCACATGAACAAGGGAAACCTTCCTCTCCAAGAAAAATAAAAAAGTAAATAACATGTTCTAAATAAAAAAAGAAAAGAAAAAAGAAAGGGAAAAACAATTTTATGTTAACCTTGTCAAGAGGGAGAATCTGTGTCTGTGGGCTTTTAGGTTTTTGCGATGGACCATCACATAGCGCAGACATGTCCTCATCACTCAAAACAGCCTTTGATGAAGAAATGGGAACCATGTGTTCTAGACCAAAGATGAAAAAGACTATTCATAGAACTATCAGAAAAAAATGTCAAAAAGACCATGCTCTTTGATCGGTGCTGCTGGTAAAGTTCATTTATGTGAAAGACAGGACTGCATTAATGCAGAAGCATGAACTAAGATCCTCATTGCCTTTTAAGTGTTGTGAGAAAAAAACTGCAACATTTCAAACACGTATAACCTTTTTGGCCAAATCTTTTTGTTGGAAATAAAGTACTGCAAGTCTGAAATGCATAAATGCATGACCAGATGTAAATGAAATAAAATTAGATTAGGAACGCAAAACATGAAATAGGTAGGGTTTTGTACTCCATTCATCCATTTTCTGTACCCGCTGAATCCATTTCTGGGTCACGGGAGGGGTGGGAGGTGGGGGTGGGGTGGGGGGGTGGGGGGTTTGTACTCTCTAAAGTAAAACTGAAACTGCACTGACATCATAGTTAAAGTTGATGTAGAATTAAACTTCTTTTTTTCACTTCCTTTGTTTTTGACATTTTTCATACTAAGCCATTCTCACATTAAACTGTCTCAGACCTGTTCTGTGTTCTTCAAACAGGGGCAAGAGGACATGGTATCTGTCCAGGCATATCCAGTCTGTCATGTCATACCAAGTCATCCATCCATTATCTATACCAAGAGGACAACATTTAAAGGTATTTTGACAGCATATGTTCACAATAAGTGTATTTTAAATTATTGCAAACTTCTTGAATCACCCACACCCACAGCCACCCAAGTCTGTACACAGTATAATCCCATTTCTGTTGATCTATTTGACCAAACAAGGAGTGGTGTCCGCACTGAGGTCATCACTGAGCTACTAGCTGCAGGCAAATAAGTCCCTGGACATTTACTATATTGCACAACCTCAATGCTTCAGTGACTCATTATGTGAAATCACATAAGATCAAGAAAGTAAGTTCATTTGTGTAAATGAATATCTCATATACTGCTCAAATGAGAGTTTAAATGGAAACCAGCATCTAAAAGAGAGAAATACTCAGAAAGCTCCTCTGGCTGTCTGTAAAATCAGGTTGGCTTTTAATGGACAAAAGAAAGGTAATGAAGGGGTGGAGTTACAAGAGGAACCTGCTAGAGTTGTGATTCTGGAGGAAGTGCAGGGAGTGAGAAATGTTTTACTTCTGAAAACTGAACAAGGTGCAAATTATGAAAATAAAAAAGCTCAGAAACAGGATTTCAGAATGGAACTGTGAAAGCTGGAGACACAGTTTCCATCTTATAAATGATTAAAGGTAGCGAAAATCCAAACTAGTGCAACAGCCTTGTAATGTGGAACATCTTGTCCTCGCACTTGTTTTTTAAGATAATCCTGAACATGTTTTGTTTCACCTACCACTCAAATGCAGGAGCGTCAACAGACGAACAGATATTTGGAAGAGAAGTGAAGGTGGCCATTGTGCACCTCTCTGGGATGATACCGAAAAGAGGAAGTCGTCTGCTGATTTATTTACATCTCCACATACAGTGCTATGCCAAGGGCGAGGCCTTTTCTTCCCTTTTTACAACAGTCTTCGCACTGAATCTGCTGGTTCGCAAATATTGAAACAATTAAAACAGAACAAGGCCTGAGAAGTGATGCTTGCAGGTGAAGGAGAGTCCTCAAACAAGCTGGCAGGCTGTGACTCGGTCTGAGAGGATAAGTATGCGATAAGCAACTAAAAGCTTTCTGATTATTTGCTGGCAATGCCTCCCTCCCTCCATCCATCCCCATGTTACATTGTACAGACTGGGAGCCCTGTATGGTACAAAATGAGTCAGACTGCCCACCAGCTGTGAGCTCGGCTGCCAGTGGGGAGGAGTAAAGATATTTTGTGAGCCAACCTAAAGGGAAAGAACTTGATTAAAGCAAATCAAAAAGACTGTGCTTTTTCTTCGGGGGGGGGGTTGTCACTGGACATCAATTCTTCAAACTAAATCCTGACAGCACCTTAGTTAATAGAAGCAGAATTCAATAGGGTGCTTTCAAACTGAGCTAGACTCTTCAAATCTAAGCACTGCTCTGCAACATCTGATTTATCTGTCAGAATTAGGCTATCCCCGTGTAAGTTGCGTGTCTTCCTTGCTCCAGGTGCACGCCAACTTGCTTAATGCACGCTATCAGGCGCAGAAAGCCTATCATCCAATTATCAGCGTTAGTCAAGGGGTCGTCCTTGGCCTGGCAATTTCCCAATTAGAAAGGAACACGTGAATTTCCTCCCCTACTTAAAGACGGCCACATGAAGGCCCACGGGTCTTCACGGTGACGGTGTGAGTGTGAAAGACAGAAATGCAGAAAAATGCACGCTTTGGTGAACGCCTTCATGCGCTGCCTCTCCTTCCTCTTGCCTCCTTCTTGGCTTTGTGTCAGCTTTTGCTTGTGGGTTGGGAATGACTGCGAGGAGACGCTGCGGCGGCCCAATCCCAGAGCTCGTTTCAAAAGCAGAAAGCCTCTTACATATGAGGAAGTAGCAGCAGCAGCGGCGGCGGCGGTACAAGCACAAGGAGGCTCCAGCCCGTCGGTCTGTCCGGGTCCAGGCTGCGTCTCGCTGGCTGCTACAAACCCCGCTGTTCCTCAGGGCCCTCCGCCGGGTCGGCTTTGGATCGGGGGTCTCTGGCGAGCCGTGGAGCGCGTCTTCGGAGCCCCCTGGGTCTTTCTCCGCCATCGCTGGTGCACGAAGAAGCGTCGAGCAGCTTTGCGCGCCCCGTATCCCGTCCGTGCCTTCGAGTCGAGCCAGATTAGACGCTTCCAGGGAGGCGCTGCTGCCGCTGCTGCCGCCGCTGCCGCCGCCCCCGAGGACTGGAAGGGACCGAGCGGGACCGCCTTGACTCGTCCGAGGAACATGAGCGGGTCCGTGGGGAGTCCCGGTTCGAACCCAGCGGAGTGCGCCTCCGACGCGTCCACGGACCAGGGCATCGACGAGGTCATCACCGTGGACCAGCACTCGCAGGAGATGGGCACTGTCACGATCACGGTGGCCATCCAGGCGGCGGAGGACGAGGAGCCGGAGGAGGTGTCGTCCAGCAACATGGATTTCCTCGGAGCCAGCTGTAGCGAGGACGAACTCGGAAGACATGACAAGTCAAGGTGAGAGTTTTTTGCCACTTTTCCACTTCACTAACCCCCAGAGTTTAAGTAGTCGCCCAAAACAACCAGTTACCAACAAAATATCTCTAAATCTTCCTCAAAAGCCAGATTAATAAACGCTAAAGGGTGAGATAAGGGCGTCGGTGTCGGCGTGTACGTTCAGCCCACTCTCACTCCACCGCTACTTAACACCAGCCGGTGAAGTGACAGCACGAGTAGCGTGGGCACTGTTTGGTCCTGTTTCTCGCGGATATAACCGTCTCCCAGCTGTGAAGAACAATGCAGGGGGGGGGGGGGGGGGGGGGGGGGGGGCGGGGGGGCGGGATGAAGACATTCCGACAGGTGTGCGACAATAACAGGCAAGTGAGCAGTATTACAAGGCGCCAGGATGACAATGGATGCTGGCAAACGGAAGGGTGTCATCAAGCGTGCTTTCAGGGATGAGATGGTTTGGGTGGGAAGTGTTTAACCACCTGTGTGCGGCAGCAGAGCTGGAAAACCAGACGCCCGAGACGCACCGAGGACGGCACCTTCACTCTAATCTAATTCCCCCTGCGTCACGGCTGCTATTTTTAATCCTCTGGCCCATAAGGTCCCTACTCCGACTACGTGAGCAAAGAGTGACTCAGTAATACAAAGGCCTAGGAGGGAGAAGGTTTTTCATGCCAAGCGGTTGTTTTTACAGGTCGCACCTTAATGGCATGATGTGACATCTCCGGGTCGTTTTTAAATGTGTATATAAACACGTGCATATGAAAACCCCCTTGGAGCTGAGAAACTTGAGATGTTTACTGTAGTGGACCAACTAGGGGTGAAACTTCATCAGCTTTTTTTTTCCTCCTCCCCCTCCTCTCCTATTGATCTCTCTTTAAACCTTTTTTTTTCTGGATGTCAGGACTCACAGCAAGCCCTTACTTGTGCTCCTGGTTGTCTGTCCTCCCGGGATGATGTGGGTTCAGGCCAGCTGTGTGGTCAGCGGGCTGGAAAGCCCTTGAGGGGTGTGCTAGGAAGGAAGGGTGGGAGGGAGGGAGGGAGGTGATGAGTCATCCCACAAAATTTCATTCAGACCCTTGCTCCCAGTCTGCAAGGCTACCTGACTGCACTGCTTCACAGCATCAACTTTAAGGTGTGCAGGCCTCAGATCTGCAGAGTTTTGGTCAGTTGTGTGATGTGGTTGACTGCCATATTCTTTGTGGGAGGGAGAGTCTGTGACTTGGCGCCCTCTCAGATGGAGCGGTCTTGGCGATTTCAGGACTTGTTGGACATGAGGTCTGGCGCTGGGGGTTAGTGACTGGCTGCAGACTCTGCTTGTTGACAGCTGCAAGGAAAATCTGAAGGGAGGGATGTAAACGGTCGATCGTGATGTGTAAGGAAATGGCCGAATGAGGCTGTGTCTCTGCCAACAGCTTGTGAGCCTCTGGCTTATTGTATTAATGACTAAAATGTGCAATAGTTGCAACAGTTGGTGGTTTTAGAGTACAAAACATTCAGCTTTTTCAGCTCTGGAGTTGTCTCTGCTCATAATCCATGTTGTCTTCCCACACACAGTGGCGCGGGCACCAGTGGAGGGGAGGTGGAGGAGGAGAGCTGGCAGCCCCCAGATTCAGAGCTCATCCAGAAACTGGTCTCTCAGATTGAGTACTACCTGTCGGACGAGAACCTGGAGCACGATGCTTTCCTGCTTAAACATGTCAGACGCAATAAGCTTGGATTTGTCAGTGTCAAGTTGCTCACCTCCTTCAAAAAGGTAACTTGACTGAAAATCACATGGTCATAATGTTCTTTCTTTCTTTTTTTTCTTTTTTCTGTTTCTTTTTTTAAAGAGCAGATTATTTCAGTAGCAGGGTTACAAATTTCACACAAAGCCTAACAAGCTGAAATGGCACATGCCACATGCTGAACACCCTACAAGTTGTGTACTTTAATGATGCTTGACTTTGGTATCTGTGATTTGATAACTAATGTCCAGTAACTAAATTTGTGACATTCCAATTGATTTGAAAATGAGAAGTTAAAGCATTTCTGAAGTTTCCCAAAAGGAAACCTAGTTTTTTTTTTTTTTTTTTTTTTTTTTCTTCCTTCCTCCTTCAGTTGTAATTTCTGCTGATGTAGAGGCTCATGAGATGAGAACAGCAATTATTAGTGTCTGGATGACTGGCTGTTGCTGCTGAATTGTGTTCTCACATTGATTCACAACAGCAGGTGCTACTGCAGGCTCATGCATGGAAATTTGTTGGCTTATTCATCAATCTATTTGTGCCACAATAACAAATCTGTTAAAACATGCTGATGTTTGTTAAATTACAGAAATCTGAGCTCAAAACCCCAGCATGCATTATGAAGAAGAGCAAATAAACCAGAATGTTTAGCTCCTTTTCCTCTTGCATGAGCTCAGATGATTAGAGGGATGTTGAGAAAAGCAAGTAGTACTCCCGAATGCACCTTTTTATATCGGTGTTTTTGTTAGGCTGTCAATCTGATGTTGACCTTGTAAAAAAAGCTCCATATGTCACCAAATTGATGGATCTCATTGCAGGTGAAGCACCTGACTCGTGACTGGAGGACAACTGCTTACGCTCTGAAACACTCAAAGATTCTCGAGCTGAATGATGAGGGGCGTAAGGTGCGGCGTAAATCTGCAGTGCCGGTCTTCGCCAGCGAGTCGTTGCCCAGCCGCATGCTGCTTTTGAGCGATTTGCAGAGGTGGCCCGAGCTGGCTGCTCTTACCAAGGATAATGGAAATGGGGAGGGAGGAGCCACTCAGCAGGAGCAGCTAATGAAACTGTTGCTGAAAGCATTCGGAACATACGGCGCCATTGCTTCTGTGCGAGTCCTCAAGCCAGGGAAGGACTTGCCGGCAGACCTGAAGAGGCTGAGTGGGCGCTACCCTCAGCTGGGTGCTGAAGAATGTGCCATTGTGGAGTTTGAGGAGGTGGAGGCAGCTGTTAAAGCCAATGAAGCTGTGGGGAGCGAGGATGGAGGGACCAGTTCACTTGGGTTAAAAGTGGTCCTGATTGGAACCAAGCCACCTAAAAAGAAGGTCCCCAAAGAACGACCTCGTGAGGAGGGAGGGATGCGCAAAAGCCGGTCTCTCAACAGCAGAGTAAGGGAGCTCCAGTACCACGGGGATGATTCGGCCTGTAGCTCCTCAGAAACTGAAAGCAACCCCACGTCACCTAGGCTGGCCCGAAAGTCTCAATCCTGCAACAAGCTCAGCCCCACCACTGCTGGTATCAGCTTCCAGAACAATCACTTAAGTCCTGGGATGTCCCCACGCAGCAGCCCCTGGTCCAGTCCCCGTGCCAGCCCTTGTCCTCAGCGCAAATCTCCCCATCCCCACAAGTCTCCCTTAGCCAGCGAGGGCAGACTAAGCCCCGAGCCTGGGCGTCGCTGGGCAGACTACTCTTCAGACAGTAGCCTCACCCCGTCAGGGAGCCCATGGGTTCAGCGACGCAAACAGGTGGCATCTCAGGAGAGCAGTCCAGTCGGCAGCCCCATGCTGGGTAGAAAGATCCAGAACGCTGACGGGCTGCCGCCAGGAGTAATGAGGCTGCCGCGGGGACCTGATGGAACTCGTGGTTTTCACGGCGTTGCTGTTGCTGAGAGGGGAAAGACTGCTGCCACTCAGACTTGACATGTGGCTCGTCCTGCAGCATCTCCTCTCCTCTCCCCAGAAACGAATGAAATAAAAGGATCTACAGGACTTGAGCTGTTCTTGATCATGTTGCCCAGCCCCCTCCCCCAACATGAGACGGTGTAGATATATTTTTGTCAAGCGTATCAGTTTTCAGTCTTTGTTATATTTTTATACGACATTTTGCGTTACCATGGTAACATTAGGGAATTAACTAATGGAAATTTTGAGTGAATGTAAACTGATTATGGCTTTGAGAGAACTACCTACACCATTGTCGTGGACCATGTTGCCTCCTTTTCCTCAACTTATTCCAGTTTAGGTGAGCTAGGGAAGGAATTTCACCTTTAAGTGTCCTGTCTGCCGTGTAAAAGCTCGCAACATTGTCTGAATGGTGTATAAATGTAAGTGGCATGTGCTCTAGCGATTTGTTGCCATCACCTTGTGTCTAACATGAGTTCCATTTTTGACATGCGACCCAAACTGAGGCCATAATCGCTCCATTGTCATAAAAGGTGGACATATTTTGCTTTGAGTTTTTATTTTTTTCAGTATGCTTTGACATGTGGTCAGGGTCTTGTTCAAGCCCATGTTTGTTTGGCAGGTAGCTGCGTTATTTATTTTTAAGCCTTTTTTTTTTTTTTTTTTTCTTCTGACTTGTTTTCATTCTAAGCTCACACTGAGGTCTGAGGGATGTTCAGGTCAGGCAGAATAGATGCTCTTATGTTCTTGCCTTTACATCTGAGCTGGGGTATTTGTACATTGAAAGTCCTATTGTACAAATAAATCACTGAAACTGCAACTGACTTGACTTTTTTTTTTTTTTTTTTTTTCCTCCCTCTTCTTTCCCTCTCTTCCACCCTCATGTCTGTAACAAGATTAAGTGGCATAAAGCTGGTGAGACCAGAAGCACCCCTACACTTTGAGAGTATAATTGTGTTTTGACTTATTGTGGGAATAAGCTCTACTGATTGTAGAGTAGTGACTTTTTTAAAAATTTTATTTTAAAACAGCCAAACACGAATTTTGACAAAATACAACCTCGGTAAGGTTTCCTCTTAACCTTTTGGTATCCGTCTGTGCAATGACTTTTTGATCATTAATATTGGTGCTAAACAGCTGACTTTGGCCTTAACTTTAAAGAGTTGTAGGTTTTGGTCTACAAATATCGAGTACCTGGTCACCCAGCCCTTCCCCCTTACTGGCTGATCTGTGCTCCAATTGATCAAACTGATTTGAAACATTTGCCTCAGCTTTTCAGTTAAAATGAGATTTGCATTTTTACATTTTCTTCCTTACATTCAGCTGTGTTGTCTTGTGTTGAACTCTATCTCTTTTGTTTTTATTTTTTCAGAGGCTGCTGTATAGAACGGTGCCCACAGCACAGCCCATTTGTTTATAATTGCCTCTTTGGCTCTAATATTTTACCCTGAATGCTCCTCTTCTCATTGACCACTTGATACCTGTAGCTCACTGCACATGTGCAACAATCTGAAAATTGCTTGCACACCTGGATTACAATACAACTGCAAACAATAGATTTATATAATAGAAAGTAGGGTTAAAGCTTGGTCAGTTCAGTTTTAGATAATTTGAAGCTTTGTTTTCATTTCAGTGATGATAGACCTCTTTTTGATTAGTATGAAAATAATTGTCCCATTGTGGATCAGTGTTGCAAAACAAAATATGAAATGTGATTGCTTTTAATAAGCATTATAAATTGTGCCATGTCCTCGGGTGGTATTGCATTCTCCTTAGCAACTATCCAAATGTGTGTGTGTGAGAGAGAGGAGTACACAGTTGGAGCTGTTGGACTTTAAAAGTCATTTGCTGCTTGTTGGATAAACTGGCTCTTGGAGGTGTGAGGAGGGATGCAATCTGTGAGCCGGTGTTGGATGCAGAAGGTCAGAGCCCACGATTCAAAACCCCCAAGACATGATGGGGGACTAAGTGGGATTACATAAGGGAGGGATGAATAAACTTTTGTTTCCCTCCACTCTGCACAATTAGCAATTCAAAATTAGGAAGTCGTGAGCACGTCTGCCTTACAGATCTCAGAGTCGAGGGAATAGATGCTGGTTGAATCAAAATTGGGCCATTTTCATAGGATGAATGTAATGTCTACATGATTACTGTTGAAGGTAGTTTTCCTACTTTCAGCAAATGTGAATATGACAAAAGAAGAAAGTCAAATGGCATCCTGCATATTATTTGTAATTGGGCCATAAGCATTGGTTTATAAATTAAATGTTATTTATGCAGTTAGTAGGCTCTTTACTGCAGGCTTTACTTTGGAGATAATTTTCTAAGCTGCACTCATCAAAGTTAATTTGTTGGGGGAATGAATACTTCACAACTCTTGTATGCACAATAATCAGCTTTGTGTCATGTCCAGTGTAATTATTCCTGCCTATCATTATTGAACATGGATTTTAGAAGCATGTATATAAAGGTACCCTATAATTATGTACTCAAATTACATGAATATGAACTATTATCTGATAGATTATGTATTTTGAGGTCAAAGTCTTGAGTGCACATTAACGCAGACCAGAGTCATATTGGGACGGTTGGAATCACAGAGACTCTTATTGATTCATTATTACAAAGCTTTTTGTCTGAGTTTAAATTACAGGTCTCTGAATTGAAAAAACTATGTCCCCTGAGCAACAGTCTCATCTTCAACGTGGAGAATATGGCATCCACTTGCATCAGTCTGTGGGTGGGAGCTGTAATGACTCTGAGTGGGCGGTGTCAAAACTGAGGAACTAGAATTAGGGTGGAGAAAATTTACAACACTCCCAGTTAAGCGGCCAATTGGAAAAGTCGACACAAAGACCAAGAACTTACTAGAAAGGAAATAAGTTTTTTTTCTTTTCTGCTCCTATGATGCAACACCAGTGCATAGGTGTCTGTGTGAGGAAACTGTGCTCACGTAGAAACTTGGCAGAGCCGGTTCATTGCAGCAGCAGTCACTCTGATGAACACGCTGACTGACGTCTGCTGTAATTTAGTGCTTTCTGCTTATGAGTCCCCGAGCAGTGACAGATTGAGAGAGGAGTGTTCCTCAACCAGTGTTACCCTGTTGACCCCCTCCTCCTGTCAATGGCCTCGGCTAACACAGGCCTCTGGCTCCAGTAGCTGCAGAAAATGTGAGAAAAAGCTCAGACATTTATGAAAATGACCTCGACTAATAATAGAGCTCTGAATTCGTGATAGAGTTCACTGAGAGAACAGATCTCGAGCGAATTCTCAGGCTCATCTATGTTTAAAATAAAGTACTTGTCATCTAAGAGTTGTATATTTATTGATGTGAAACTTTCATGTGACCTCTGTGTTGACAGGTTAAGAGGCTGATAATAGCATCAATCTGTGGAAACACTGACTACACCCATTAATGTTTCCAAACGAAATTCAAATTTGTTCATGCCACTGCTTCAGTGATGCATTTTAAACTGTAATATATGTAGCTGTCATTGTTTTTTTTTTTTTTTTACAGTCTACTTGGGTCAGCTTTTCAATTTCTGTCAGGTTCAACTCACTACTAACAACCACGACTGCATAAACTGAGGAAGTGTGATCCCTTTACGTGCTGCCACATAACAGATAAAAGTGCTTACTCTACTGGAATTATTTTTGTTTGCTTTACACAAATAAATGTGGGTTTTTGTATCTTCAAGTACTCATGTTAAGAGTGTATTCTGTATACATTCCATTTTAATAATGCAACTTAAAAATAACATATTTACAGCTCAAAGAGAGAAAAAGCACCCAACGTGGAACATATATCTACATGAGGTGGGTGCTCTCCAATAAAAATCTTACAGTACACATTAATTTAACAATGTGAAGAAGGATACTGACTTTGGGGAAAATGATCAGTAGAATGTAGAGGATATCTCCAATATCTCCAAAACAGGAAACCACAAGTAACTGCAGTTTGCTAGTGCAACATATCTGAAGTGTTTCAATATTTATCATAAACAAACACACAGATTATTTGTGCATTTCCAGAAATAAGACATGCCGCAGCAAATAATGACAGGACAAGGTCCCTGTCCTTCCCTGTCCTTTGCTACCAGTCCTTTGCTACCAGTAGCTTATTTATTTATATAACATATCAACTTAAACTTATCTGTTATGAGCCCTTGAAGGGCCATACTGTCAATTCTTGAGCACTTAAGATTGTCCTCAAACGTGTCCTGCAGTGGTGACTTCATGTGGAAACACTAAAGTACAGGCAAAATAACTCTTGAATTTATTTTCAGGATCATTCGTTGTTATTAATGAAAACACCTAAATACACTCCCCCCTGCTTATTAATATTTTCAGAACAGAAAAAATAGTTTTCAACCTGTTTGTGTGACCAAAAAAATAAAAAAAAATAAACAACAACTTAGTAGTCATGGTTACCATTTGACCCTCACTGATACATCCTCCTTGCAATAAAGGAGCAATATGTGTTCTAAGGTGACAGGATGTCTGAGAAAGCACTGCTCCACAGGAAACCGAAGCTGTCTGTCAGCATGACAGGGTTTAACCATCAGTTAAATCAAACCAACTGGATACACATAATCACTGGCTCTTCATCCTCCTGCACAGCTCCATCTGCAGAATCTCAACAGGAGATGGAGGCAGAATGACTGGGATGGATCTGATGGTTGTGTGGGTAGAGTCATTGCTGGTGTGATGAGGAAAACACTTCCTTCTCATTAGCAGATGGGATGAAGACATGTTGAGCAGAAAGCTTGGGGAGGCAAACGTGCTAAGAACACAGCATCTCGATCTTCAATCGTTTGTGCGGGAAGCAGTCTGAGGTGGAAGAGATCACAAACCAGCCGTGTCCACACAGCTGTGCTTCAGATGTACAGAGAACCGTCAGCAGGCCCTACATAGCCGACCCCGATCAGAAGAACATCTATCAAAGTCCAAATGCCCAGGCCGCCAAAGCTGAACAGTTTGCCCAGGCCCTCTCTCCACTGGCCCAAATAAAACCGATCTGCCCCGAAACCTCCAAGAGTGATGCTACAGTAGAAAAGAGGACACAGACACAGTCAGACATAATGCGAGAGCACTCCTCCTACATCTAAAAAGGTCACAATTGTTGAAATACCTGTGGCAAGTTTACCTGAGTGCTAGTGCTGTTGACCATTTGTATCCACCAGTCCAGTTACAGAATAAACGTTTCTGAAACCGTCTCCTGCCTGCAGAAAAACGACATTTAACACCCTGAGGTTCAACATAAAAATATGGTGTTGCATTTGGTCTCACATTTTATCTGAGATGCTTCATTCTAGCCCTGATCTCTGTGAAGCTTTCATAATGAAAGGCCTAGTCTGCTCGGGCTCGGGAGTCCAAGATAACTGCTCATTATTTGTTTGATGTTGCGCCAGACTAGCCATTGGGTAGGAATTATGCAAATGTACTTGGTATCATTTAGAAAATATCACAACATTAATGAAAAAAAAAAATAATAATAATAATAAACATCAAAGGAAATGTCTGGGCTGCAAATATGGCTCATCAGGGAACTAAGAACTTTTGCAAATTATTTTAATGAAAAATTCCTCTTTTTTACTGCAGAGAGGACATGCACTACAGCCTCTAACACTATAACAACATCTTTCATAAATGCCACTAAATTTATTTCCATGCCTGATTATTAAGCTATTAAAAAACAGAAAAGACTACTTTTGTCCCAAAAATGTGAAAAACTTCAAACTGTCAGAAAGCCATTTTTTATTAATTATGCTGAAAGTCTTATCTTTTGTTTTTTTTTTTTTTTTTGCTAAATCTGTAAACAATGAAATAAAAAGTTTAAAAAGTTCAAAATGTTGCAGTTAGCCGATTTCTTTTTCAGTTATTTTCATAAATAAATGAAGAACATACCAGCCAGATGACAAAAGTAAGTCTGTTTTTTACATCTTGAAATCCATCAACTTAAAAACCGGGGCTGCAGACTAGGTTCATATTGATTATAATCCATTTGAATAGACAAGCAGATCCTTTAAACCTACGATTGATTGAGATCTCGTGCTCTCTTTACTCACTTTGACCTCCAGGAAAAAGCTCTGAATGCATAATAATCTGCTATGGGACATTCAAGCATGATCTGATGTGCATTGTTCTGCTGTAAGGAAAGCAGCATGTAATTAGTGCCGATTTCCTGACTGTCCAGACCCAGCAAAGTCCACCAAGGAGCAGACTAGTACTGCTGCATACTGAAATTTCCAACAACCCCAACAAATTCTCATAATATGCGCAGGTACCACAAAACTGCTCCGGTGCATCTACAATCAGAAAGAGACTGAAAAACAAAAAGTTAAAAAAAAGGAAAGAAAAAAGAAAAACTGACCCATGTGGGAGGCATGCCAGGAAAAAGCTTTTGGTGTTAAAGAAGACTATAACAACAGAAGCACAGCTTGCCAGTGAACATGTAGGCAAAAATGAGGCTTTTTCAAAGCATTATCCTTCCCCACACAAAATACTATACTTTCTGATAGTCTGAAAAACTCTTTTCAATCATTTATTTAGCAAAGAGTTCAAATGTTGGCCTGTCCTGAAAACAGCAAACGCTGTGTTTATGCTTCGTTAGGGCATCAGAGGTTTACTTACATTTATACTTAAATGTATATAAACACGAAGAACATTTCAGTCTCATCC
>JAOWBL010000018.1:18581451-18595752 GCA_028564865.1 Zenarchopterus dispar
CTCTGCTCTCATCAAGCAGAGAAGACCCATTGAGCAAAACCCTTCACTCTGGCTTATTTTCTTAAGGTTGACCAGAAAAAAAAACCTATTTAGTGGTTTTGAAAAGTAAATACCTCAACACAAAGTCTGGACAAAAAGAATAAAATTTTTTTCTTTCTTGTGAAACAAGGTAAGAAAAATCTAAGTCTAAATCTAAATTTAAAAAATGTCACTGAAAGTTAACCAAATCTTGTTGAGCAAGAAAACATTTCTGAAAGACGATGTAAAAAACATGTCTACTTTTTCAGATTTAATGTAACTAGGACTTTATTAGAGCTTGAAATTACAGTGCTTGGGTAGGGAAACGGTGCCATAATCACCCCAGTCACCTTACAGTAAAAAAAGGTTCCTGGTTTGGATTTAAGCTTGTGTCCACACAGTCTTGTCAGGGTGGAGTTTGTATGTTCTCCATGTGCTTTTTGGATTTTTACCAGGTACTCCAGATTCCTCCCAAGATCCAAAAACATGCCAGCTTAACAGGGGTTTCGCAATTATGTATACGTGCAAGTGTGCACAATTGCTCTGTTTATCTCTGTGTAGCCCAGTGATGGTCTGGTGTCGAAGGTCTATCTTATCACTCATCCAGCAACAGCTGGGATGAATATAATGAGACCAACACACTCCCAGGATGGATGGATGGATGGATGAATTAACTAAAAGCAAGCTACATACCGTATAACTGAAACCCTTTCTACAGGACAACCCAAACAAAAAAAAAAACACTTTAACAAATATAAACCCAAATAATCTCAAATAAATGTAGCCAGGAAGATGTTGACCAGTACTTTGATTATCCACTATCAATAATGTTGAATTTCCGCAGAAAAAAAGGAAAAAATAGTCTCCTGCTACATTAAATATCTATTGTTCTGGTATTATATGGACCAAGCAGTTACCTGGTAAAAAATGTACATAGTGAGATGAAATCAACTGAAATTTAACTAAGATGTTTACCTGAGGCTGCAGCGGGGACCACCGGGCTGGTGATGACAGGTCCATGCTGGGCATCTCTGGTGTAGGGGGTCTCTTGGCCAACACTGGCAGAACTCAGATATCCTGACAAGCAACCAGATAAAAAGACATCCTGAGCTCAGCCCAGCCTTCAGCAACCCCAGCCCAAAACCGTTCAGTACCCTCAAAATACCAAAAAAGTTATGTGTGTGTGTGTGTGTATATATATATATATATATATATATAAGGTACTGTTTTACATCAGTGAGCTACTTTCCTGAGTATATGGGCTCTAGACGCTCATCATCACATGATAGCAGCACCTAACTGTTACGTATCACTCACAGAAAGTTAAAAATTGATTAAAATAATGACAGCTGTCTGCTATATTTGATAAATAAACGTGGTACCTCACGTTTTTACCGTTTACTATCTGTTATTAGCCTAAGTGCTAACTGTAAGCTAACATCGGACTATAACGACCAAAAGCTGTTCACCAATGCGTATAAATGTGTAGCCACCTTTGTAAACATACCGCTAACGGACTGTAGGACTAAGTCCATCACCAATAAGACAACTAGTCCATAGTGTTTGAAGGACCATCCTCGGTCTGGTCTCCTTATGTGACAGATACTAGCCATTGTTGCTGCGGAAAGAGATGCAGCTGCTGCATTCAAGTGAACTAGGAAATTAGAGATTTGTTGACCATTTGGCTATCCAGAGGTTACGGTGAATAAAAATGGATACGACATATCCGTTAATAATCGTTTGCTCGTCTATTTAAAGTCCTTACAGACCAAAAATAATTATTTTGACAGAAAACACCTTCGTCAAGGTGGTTGCAGTATCTATTAAGTGGAAGCGTGTTGCAAAATATTTTCGATGCGTTTTTGGGGCACCCAAACTCGCTTTGAGTTTGTACCTTTCTTCAGCTTCAACATGTATGATTGCATGTTCTAAACACACAATAAATTAGGATCTTTGATGTTTAATGGTCTGTTGACAGTATTTCACACTTTTCCTCTGTTTTCCATAACAATCATCTATTAATACTGTCCTCTAATGAAACACCTCTGCAGCCCTGTGGTGTTTTCCTGATAACTTGACTCATTACATGCTACACAAGGATGTGGTAAAATATTGCTCACTTTTATATCAGCTGTCAACGTGATCACTACCAACTTTTCTATGAACCCAAGAGAAAATTCCTGGAAGGCAGTGCTTCATCATCAAAGTTTCTAATGACATCAGATCTGTGTTAAAACGTGAACTTTTTCCTATTGCAAAAGAAATGACACGTACATTTGGCAGGTTCATTTTATTTCTAGGTTTTCCCTTGAAGGCAAATCTTAGTAAAAACAAGTCAGGGCCAGTGTCACATTTTTATGAGGACAGTGATCACAACATATCCTTCACTTATCAAGTCACCTTCTTTCAAGCTGGACAACTCCGACACTGTTTACTACTAACACATACAAGAACACCCCCATATGATCATCTGGGCATTTGAATTTTACTTTTTTGGAGCCCATTTCTCAGATTCACTTACAGAATATCAGTTTGTCAGTTTCTCTCTATACTCTCCCAATACCATCGTTACATTTCCCCTTATCAGCCCATTTTACTACTCCTCTAACTGTTATGCCACCAGCAAGGTGATCAAATGATAAAGTCCTCTTTGTTCTCCATCTTCATCAAAACTCTTCCTCTGCAATTCGACAGCGGGACTGTTTGAGCAGGGTCAGGCGTGCCATCACCTCAGAGACCGACAGCTCTCCATGGACCTTGTTGTCCCTTGTGCGCACATTGACGCTGTTAGTCATCTTCTCCTTCTCTCCAACAACTGCCAAAACACGAGACAACAGCTTGACATGACACCAGATCAACACATACACAGATAGCTACCCTAACACAGTCCCAGCTTTACATTGTTGATTGTGACTACTGTGGGTGGTTGGCCAGCTTGGACAATCATTAGAAATTACTTTGACTCACCAAGTTTCTCACAGTGCCTCTGCAGACTAGTGCAGTATTTCTTTACTTGCAGCATCTGCCCATTTGCTGCAAGTAACATCTTTACTTTCCTGCTGATCCTTTCAAAAACTTATCACAATTGCTATACAAAATGTGCAACCATTGTCTTCGATGTTTAAGATGAAATGAATTTTCCTTCGATTGAACTTGCTTTATGCGTTGTGATGCCAAGATTTCAGTTCAAATTGATTCTGCAGCATTAAAATGATCCAAAGCAGAGAGGTAATCTTTAATATTTTTGGAAACAGCAGGAATGAGGAGTCTTGAAACAGACGTGTCTCCAGGAACAGAGCACCGTCTCTGATAAATGAAAGCTATTCATGGCATGATTTTTGACTGGATCTGTCCTCACCGAGAATGAAGTTATACTGGGCCAACTGAGCATTTCGGATCTTCTTGTTTAGAAGACAGCTAGAGTCCAGATCAGCGTCTGCCATGAAGCCAGCTTCTGTGAACTGCTTACACACCTGACAGATGGAGATGCCAGTCATTATAATTCATGATCTACTTCACCAATATTCTACACTTTTAAATGCCACAAACAAGTAATAGCTGCATCCCCTAAATCATAGAGATGTGGCTGGGGTAAAAAGACGTACCATCTTGGCATACTCCTCACAGGAGGGGTTGACAGGCACCAACATCACCTGACGTGGAGAGAGCCACAGAGGCCTGATGGAGGGACACATGGGCTATAATGATGCTTATACAAGAAAACACTTCGGTTAATATTTAAAAAAAAAAAAAAATCATAACTACAGAGAGGAACCTTTGGGTAAAGTAGAGGAAAAGCATCACTTGCAATACACTGAATTTTTTAGATATTTCCACACAATGACTTGTCTTTTACAGTTCTACTATATTTGTACTGCAATACAAAAGAAACCCTCAACAATACTAACATTCAACTGATTTAGAAGGCCAGATTAGCATTGTGGATTGTGGTTTACTTGGCGTTTTTTTGTTTTTTTAAAACTGAAACTCTAAAAATGTATGAGCATACAGGAAGCACCCCCTCACCATTTTCCCGCATAGTTCTCAGTGAGAATGGCAATCATTCTCTCCACTGACCCCAAGATGGCACGATGGATGATGACTGGTCGAGCTTTGTCATCACCATCCTTTCTGTTACAACAGAAAACAAGAGAAAAGAAAAGATGAGATGATGACATTTCTTGTTGAGATTTTCTTTATGTAAACAAAATGTGTATAGTTATTGGATTTATATTCATGCAGTGATGTTCAGATCCTCACTCTATACTGTAACATGCCATCTCACAGGAAAAGAAAAACACATTATGTAGCAATAACATTTTTCATCATTAACATGTCTACCATCATGTCTTTACGCACTACATCTCAATCCCACTTTTGTTCCATGATCAGTAAATCAACAATAGTGCTTCACCTTCAAAAGGTTAATTCACAAATTGTGAATTTTAGCCTTTTCTTTTCTTTGCTGGAATTATTAGGTTCCTGTTCCCCAACATGTTCAAATTTGTGTACAACTTGTCGCCTGTGAAATGACAACAGACTCTGGTGCAGTGAATAAGTTGAAAGCTCTTATTTTGGAAGGGTTTTTAATTGCTGATCTTTAGAACAGTAAAGCACACAGACCCAGCTGTTAGGTAGCGTTTTCATTAGATGACTCACCCTACAAAGGTCAGGTTGAAGCGGATTGGCAGCTGGAAGTCTAGCTGAATGGTTGCACATTGGTGGTAACGTCCAATTGCGTCTTTGATCTTAATGTCAATCTGCAGCAGCACAAAAATAAGCCTTTCAAAACCTCAGACAATCACACTGATCTCTTGTTTGGAAATAAGGAGCAAAAATGTTTTCCAACCTTGGGTCCATAAAAAGCACCGTCTCCAGGGTTCAGTTTCCATGGCTCCCCAAACTCATTCAGGCTGTTTTCAAGTTGCTGCATGAGGTACAGGTTCAGAAGAATTTCAATCGAAACACTGGGAGGCAACTACTGTGAAGTTAGCAATGCTTAACAAGTACAGAGGTCCTGTCATTATTCTGCACTGCAAACAAACAAATGAGTAATGATTTTTACTGATGACAACATACCACCTACAAGAATTCAACCAACTTCATGAGTCACAGATGTGATACTACTGGATGGCACGGAACCAGCATTTTCATGCACAGTGCTGAATCTCAGCTTGAGCATTTATTTGGTTAGATTTACTGCATGTATAATGCAGGGTTCTCTTTCACAGAAAAAGTCTGATCTTAAAAACATTTTCCCATCTGAATCATAGCTGAGGCTCATTTTAGCACCGTGAGCTGTGACTGGGCTGAACCTGATAACTATGACCTTACCTTCTCGGCCTGGTTCCACACAGCGATGTCGCCAAGATACTTTTCTGGACGAGTTGAGAGGTGGAGCTGGAAGGTGAATCCAAACACGTCGTAAACACAGCGGAGGAAGTCCAGGCACCCCTTCATCTCTGACTCGATCTGTATTTGAGATGATTTTAAAAAAAAAAAAAAAAAAAAGCCTAAATGTAGAAAATGACTCATAGGGAGTTACTTGTTTGTTAAAGAAATACTTTTTATATAATTGAATTAAACATTATGCACTTTTCCCAAATAGTAGACCCTTTCTTGAGGTAATAATTAAATATCTGGTCATAATACCACCAGAATACAAAATAAAAGCCCCTTGTTCAACAACGTCTTTATATTTCTGTTCAAAGCAGCCAGTGTTAAGGAGTGGAATTGCCCACTCAGCTGTGATCCTCTCTTTTGAAATTTTTTGAAGTCTAGAAAATGTACCATGATGGTGGGTGGAGCTGAATAAATATACTCTGATGTGGGTATGTGATGTCACAGCACTCTGAAAAGGTGAATGGTTCACCCTTTGGCATATTTTCAGACCATGACAGCCCAAAACAAAATGGCAAAGTTATTGATTTAGAAGCCACCTCAGATAACCTAGTACGTGTCTTATTTTTGTCAGAATATGCCCCTGTGAAAACCCAACAGAAGAAAAGCACATTCTCTCTAAAGCAGCCTCAAAACCCACTGATGTCCTCACCTGATCCATCGTACAGAAAATGTGAGCATCGTCCTGCTGGAAGCGGCGCACTCTGGTCAGCCCAGTTAGAGTCCCCGACAGCTCGTTCCTATGGAGGACCCCAAAATCTGCCAGCCTCAGGGGAAGCTCCCGCCACGAGCGAGGCCTGTGACTGAACATCAGGCTACAAGACAACCAGATAGTAGCGCATTCAAATGACCGACAACCTGCAACTTGTGCGTGTGTGGCGTCACACATTTCCTCTTCCTGAATTTACCAGTGGCCGGGGCAGTTCATTGGCTTCAGAGCAAAGATGTCGTCTTCCACGGTGAAAGAGAACATGTTTTCGCTGTAGTGCTGCCAGTGGCCAGATGTCTCCCACAGCTTGCTGTTATAGATGTTGGGGGAGGCTACTTCCTGAAAGCCTCTTCTCCAGTACTCATCCTAGAAAAACAACAAAACCACATAAGCTAAACACTCCAGCTGGACAGCACAGACACTTCACAGAGAGCAGCTGGACCACAGCTTCTGGTATGACAGAGCCAGCCAGTGCAATGAAAATAACAATCCCTGGGTTTTACCTATCCCTCAAGAAAAACATGCAACAGCCCGCTGAGTTGTTTTGCAACCAACATTGAAAGAGTGGCGTAGATTTCGGTAAATATTTAAAACTGAATGGGAAGGAGTGCATGCTCGGCCAGCTACTCCTAAATAAATATAATTTAGCAGAAAAACAGATTCAAAAGTGTCATATGAGCTATTTTACTGCTAAAGCTTGAAGGAAGCCTGAATTCAGGGTATATATATATCTGAAGGGCTCCCTATGGTGCAAGTTCTTACCAGTAAATGTTTAAGGGACGTGTCAGAGGGAAATGCATAGTTTGATAGCCTGTTTCTTTTTTTTCCCTGCAGTGATAACAGACATGAGTGATAATGATCTTGCACCAACTCTGTGTGATCTATGTGAGGTCTTCTGGGCTTGGCCTGGTTGGTGGGCGTGGGATGTGAAAGCCATCAAGATGTCAACTTATCTTTGCAAATACGTCAAAAATTCCCGAAGACTCGCACAACTTGACGGAGCAGTGGAAACTACTTTGAAATTGAAAGTTTCAGCTTTAGGCTCTACTGTCATTCAACCACGTATGGAGATTTACAGCTTTGGTTTCAACTGAAACAAGGACTTTCTACAAATATATAATTTTAGGTTGTTTTGTATTAAATGCATCATGAAGTCGTCATCGAGACGATCCACATCCTCAGGATTGGGCCAAGACTTTCTAGCAATCAGAGGTGAATTCAAACATGAAACTGAGCAAAATTATTCAGATGCCTGATGGCAAGTAGTCTGCATTTGAGTGAAGAGGCAATCAGGAAATGTAAGGTATAGATCGATCCTCGCTGGCTCTGAATAAGAGTGAGCATTACTGGAAGTGTTTCAGTTTTGAACATAAAAATACTAAATATAATCTGTTAATGATGCCCACACGCCTTACCCTGATGAACTCTGCCAGTGTGTTGTAGATGTGGGCTCCACGGGGCATAAAGAAACAACTGCCGGGGCTTAGGTCATGGAAGAAGAACAGCTCCTGGTCCTGTGAGGGAAAGATAGGATTTTTCGATGACTTCTCACCTCCTTGTTATCTTCAAGTACTGCCAGTGGAAAAAAACTCATTCATACACACTAGGAGGTTGCACATTCATTACGTACACAGTTATCCTGTGTCTTCACAGCTGGAGGAGAAGGACAAGCCTTTCTCTCTCACCACTGAAACAGGCCTCGATCATTCTGGTGAGCAGGATTAAAATTTAAAACACGTGCTGTAATGACAATAATGAACCTTGCACTTCGGTTGGGCGAATTAGGTCTTTAAGTTAGTCTCTACAACTTTGTCCCAAATCAATGAGAAATGTAAATCTAAAATAAACTTCAGTGCAAGATCGGAGCCCTTAAATTGATAACATGGCTTTATCACTTTGAGGTTGTACATGATTAGATATCGTTGCTAAAACTGGAGGGTAAAAACAAGTCTGAATGACTTTCTTAAAGCTATGTGTCAAAAACACCCCTAAATTTCAACTTCAGTGCCACCAAGTTATAAAGCTGATGTGCAGTGAAAGATTTTCTGAGCGTTTCTGTGATGCACTGGCCAAATGAAAAAGCTCAACTTGGGAGCACACCAGCAACCACCACCTTTGACACATCATGTCAGTTTTTTCTCCCACCCTCCAACTGGAATTGACAGCATTATCTTGACTCTTGAATTTAATATGGAACTGTGTGATAATAAGTGCTGATCAAGGTGTTGCCTTCTGCCTCTCCCATGCTGGGAAACCAGCTGGGGTCTTTGGATGACTCACACTTGCCCCTGCACGTGTTAACAGGAGGAAACACAGCGCCCTCAGCTGGTGTTTAGTGGGTACAGCTAACATTTTCATGTTGAAACCTGCACTTTGATCACAGGGTGACATGCCTGAGTTTTTAAACATATTATTTCATCTCTGAGAGAAAAAATTAAAAAAATGTATATATATATATCATCTCCATACTGATTGTGATTTTACAGTTAATATTTGTCAGGTGCACTGTGGCTCATGATTCCTTTCAACATTTTAGCATATCTGTAAAACTACTTACAGGCCTTGACAGGGGAAACACATTTACAAAAACCTCAAAACAAGATTTTTCAGCCATCATGCTATGCAAATAGAGTTCAAATTTCTCTTTGACCCATCGCCACATGCCAAACGTGAATTCCAACTGTGACTTACTTTACCAATCTTGCGATGGTCTCTGTTTTTGGCCTCCTCCTGAAAGCGCTCCCACTCCTTTAGCATCTTTGAGTCTGGGAAGGAAATCCCATAGATCCTCTGCAGAGTCTCCATGTCAGAACGGCCCTCCCAGTAGGTAGAAGAGTTCTGACAGCAGAGACAGAATTTATAATAATAAAAAAAAAAACCCACAATCAGAATAAATCACTGTTGTAAATCAGACGATCTTACTAGACGATAAAATGAACAAGATGCAAGAAGTTCTTATCAAAGATTTTTAAGAATCATCTGAGAGCACCCCTTTAGAGTAACATATTAGGGTTTGAGAAGAAAAAAGATGAGGATGTGATTGCGTGTGCATTTTGCACATACCTTGTAGACCTTCATGGCTTTGATTTTACCAGTATGTCTGACATGAGGACCTCTGCACAAGTCAATCAAGGGCCCACATCTATTAAAGATTTAGAAGTTCAGCAGCTAATACTACAGAGCAAAAGACTACATTAATCAACTTTACTTTAAAAGAAGCACTTAGCATTTATTTTCATTCACAACATAATTATAAAATTACGAATGTAACCAGCTTACCTGTAGACTGTAGTGGTGGGAGTTGTGACTTTCTCATTCAGAATGCGGCACTTGAATTTGTTGTACTGAAGGAAACAAATCCTTTAGACTTTAATATGCATTATCTATTTATACAGTATTTACACATAATTTTTTTTAAATCTCGATTTAAAAGAGCTCGCCTTTCCATCGTTTTAAATAAAAATGAATATATGTATAGCACACTTCGTAGTCACACTTTAAATTTTGAAAAAGGGGTTTACTCTTCAAGCCAGGCAGAGGCATCCTACATGTCTCTCACCTTAAACATTTTTAGGAGAGTCTGCTTGCTGATCTCAAGTCTCTCAAAAGGCTGTTTTTCCTTCACCACAGTCTTACACAAAGCCTCCAGATCCCCAAACTCAGAGCTCGACACTGACCTGGAAAATTCAACAATGGTTGGTTCATCACAAGAGGCCATTTCATTTCTGACAATACTTAAATCATGTTTGATAATATATTCAAAAATAATGGAAAGAGATTTTTTTCAAGGCAATTAACATTACTTCAATTAAAAGGTAAAAAAAACACCGAGATTTAAAAGGTGCTCAAACTCATTAAAACACACACACATACACAAGGCCTGGATGTTTGAGCCATTCAGAAAGAGATTAGGAAACCCGAGCTCTCAGAGAAAAATCCTTGCTCACCTCTGTCCATCCAGAAACATGTCGTAGTAGAAACCATTCTCTATGGGCGGTCCGTAACACAAACAACCTCCATAAAAGCGCTCCATCGCCTCCCCCAGGATGTGAGCACTGGAGTGCCAGTACACCTAAAATGATATAAGACGTATAATATTACAACTGGACATTTGATTGCTGACAAGACTGATCCAATGCTGCAAACATCCAAAGCAAAACACGGACCACCATGTAACTGCTGATCCTGCACATCAGTCTGAAGGATTTTGCTTTGAGCAGAACAGCTTCAACTTTCTTCACATGAACACACTTTGTACTCCTTTAACCTGTCTTTGGAAAAGGTTTTAGTCCCTATCTTGTTACATCACTCATTTCCATACAAGGCAGAAAGATGTCCTGTATTTTCTATAATTCAAACTATATTCTTTTATAGATATGGTGAGCAGTTTTGGCACAGATTAGGGAAAACAGGCCCACACCATGACGCCATCACTAACATGCCTCACAGATGGGATAAGGTTCTTACACTGGAATGGAAAAAGAAGGAAGAAAGAAAATAGTACTTTGTACGAACCCTTTCCACAAGATATATTTGTTGCCCAGTTTTCTCCCTTACAAGCTAGGCAGTAGGAGAAACCTCTTAAGATACAAAAGTTATAAACTATAATAGCTTTAGCAGCAAACCTCAAATCCTATGAGTGAGTCACTCCTGAGGAATATGTAAATTAATTTCCCCCAATTCTACACAGTTTGAGTTGATTTATGTCATCAATACTCATTTTCTCTCTTTCTTTATGCATTCATAATTTTTATTTTGAACCTTTTCTAACTCTAAATATTCTCTGTTTCTGGCATGACTCCCTTGCAGAAATCAAACTTCTGTAGATCCCAGTTTTCTGTTTAAAACAATGATGCATTCTTGCAGACAATTTATTTAAAGAACCAGTTTTGCACAGATTGCTTATCCTGAAGTTTTACACCTTTGTCAATGAAAACGAAGCAGTATGGGATAATTTGTACTATTAATAAATGACCAATACAATAGTTTAATTGAATTTTACTTCTATTTTTGTTTACTTCTAGTTGCGGCTTAGAAAGAACTGTGCATTATGGAAATACAAAGTATTCACAGTTATTTATGTGTTGGTTATTTCTGCACAGATTTACAAAGAAGGGGCTTGTAATTTTCCTAACAGAGCTTCTTTGTACTCACAGCTTGAGCGTCTTCATTGTCAAAGCGCAAGATCTCAAGAGAGCAGTCCTTCTCAAGAGGTCTGTCCAGATCCCAAAGCTCACCATTCACTCGAGAAATCACTGCATTGTCAGCCAGCCCCTGGCTGAAAGATGAAGTGCGAAACAATTGGATAAGAGAGACTGTGTCCAAGCTATGACTACAATTTCTAAACTCGTTATGGACAACAAGATTACCTGATATCACGTGCCAGCTGATATGGTGTGGTGATCCAAGACTTCCCTGGTACCTTTTGCCCATCTGGGAGCTCCACGGTAATGGGCTTGCTGTCTAAAGCTTTCTTTGCCAGCAGTGCATCGCTCTCCCTCTTCAACTCCTCATACATGTTGAGGCGCTCAGCAATATAGCCAGGCCAGGGATTCATCTTCAGCAGAAAAAAAAAAAAACAGAGATCAAAAACAGCCAAAGTTATGCATCTGAACTACACGTATGAAAATAAAAGCAAACATGTTGTTTCACCAAACATCAAAACAGCAACAGGCTGCAGTGACGCTCACCTCTTTCATTCCAGCAGCCGCTTGTCCTTTATCCTGTTTCTTCTCCTTCTTGTTTCCATCACTTGGTTTTGTGTCCAGCTGTTCAACAGAAGAATGAGATTCGTCTGTTTACAATGGACAAAACCCAAAAGCAAGTTACCACTTTTGCAGGAGGTCCTGTAACACTGAGTGGGACAGCTATTTCTGGAAACAGAGTGGGGTAGCTCGTCATTAGAGGCCCCGACACTCACAAAGCTGCAGCGCTGCTGCTGATCCAGTCTACATTATTACCCCGTTAGTGGCTCGGTTGCTCGTCTGCTGGTGCTCATTGATGGTTTTCTCCGTAGCTTTGCCACTCGTGGCTCCTTGCGGCTTCTTGCCCCGCGTCTCCTCCAGCTCTAGCTCCGCCTGAAGACCCCTCCGGAGATGCAGCAACCGGTACCGCAGCTTCTCGTTCTCCGACCGCAGGTTCTCGAGCTCCGGCGTAACGGCCGTTATGCCGACGGCGTCGAGACCTCTGCTGAGCCCATCCCGAAGAGAGGATATCTCTCTGGTGAGGAGCTGAATTTGCTCCTCTTGGGCGGCCAAACGTGCGGCCAAGCACTCCGCCATCTTTAAATGACCACCAATGACAGCTTACTTCCGGTAAGGGAACCTAAAAGAAAATAAAAGCCTTTGACCCAAACAAATAAATGACAAATTAAAATTCCGTGAATAAATAACGCCTTTCCGACAAAATATTATTTCAGAAATAGTTTTTTGTATCTATCCATAGCAACTATACGAGTGATTTTTTTTGTATCATATCAGGTATATTTAGATAAAGCAAGAGATTTATACACTTTTGATTGACAGCTAGCTTAGCCAATGGCTAGCCATCATCACTTCCTCATCAGTCATCGTCATGCCACCAACTTTAGTTAAGCAACTGGCATTTTGTACCAATCCAGCGTTGGCAAAACACAGCAATTATTTAAGACTTCACAATTGAAATATCCGTTTATGTGGGACATGCTGCTGGGAACATTTACTTAGCGCTCCGCTGCTCTTCTGGCGTGGATTGACTGAGGGAGCTGGTAGCCATAGCTGACTTTGATTGACACGAGGTAGGCGTGGTCCAGCTGACTTCATGGACCTGTTCTTTTCGCCTATTTATATCAGTATGAGGAAGAAGATGCTTCTTCAGAAATCGGTGAAGGGTTAGTCCAGTAATTTTGTAGTGTGCTGTCCTACAAGCCTCTTCACATCATCACCTCCATTGGACCGGACTATTTAATTTTAATAAGGCTAATCCTCCTAACAGTAAGCTGCTCATCACCTCTCTCCCTCCCTTTTCAGATCAGGGAGAGCATTAGGGTTTCCTCTGCTTGATAGAAGAGAAAAATGTGTAAGGTGAGATTTAACTGCTGGGTTGACAGTAGCTGTGCTCAGGCTTAATGAGAAGATTTAGACCTCTATGGCTTGGTGAACTTGTAGGTGACATACCTTTATCAGTAGTTTATCAGAACTATATCAGATGCAAAAGCAGCCTTTCGCATCTGACATAGTTCTGAGCTATGAAGAGAAAGCAGAGTAACAGGTGATATTTTAACGTTTGCCAAAATACCACTCCTGCTGTCAGAAGGCCCTCTTTGGCTGTTGGCAGCAAAACATTTACCTGCTGCTTGAGGTGAAAGGAGCAGTTTGGCACTTTAGGAAAAATACTGTTTCCTTTTCTGTGAGAGTTAAAACCTGATTTAACAAACCTGTTTTAGTTTCAACATTCAGACTAATGGACCTGAGCTGATTGTCTTCAAGATGTTGTTAATGACACAATGACATGGATAAATTCGAAGCCTCCAGGCCCCAAGGGTTTTCAAGAAGTGGGGAAATTGCATAGTCCTCTACTTTTAACCCGGATCTAGTTACACTAGGCAGCTGCTGCAGCACCCAGGGAGGAGTGGGGGGTTAAGGACCAGGGGATTGATTCTGGGTCCTCCACACCCTCACCTCTGTAACCACTAGGCTACCACTTCCCATTGTAGCAGAGATCCTTCTGTCAGATTTATTCAAAGTCTTAATATTTATAATGTTAACTTTTATTCTTCAGAACTTGTTCTAGCGTACTTGATAGCAGTTTCTGAGCTGTATCCTAACTCGTGGAGGCCCACTGTAACTGTATTGATGCTCCAACATATAATCGTGCTGAATTTATAATCTTATGCTTGTCCATCCATTTTTTTGAGGATTGACCACAGGCTCTTGATGGGATTCGGACATAGGGAGTTTCCCTGCCAAGGATCCAAAAAGTGAATACTATGATCTGTGAACAAATCAGATATCACTTTTGACTTCTGATATGCTGCTCCATCATGTGCAGAATCATATCCTTAGGTCAAAGGTCTAGTAATAAAACACACCAGTACTGAGGCTCTGGGGAGAAACTACTTCTTGGTTTACAGAAATTACATAAAAGTAGACTACATATGTAGATCATTTTTAGTAAACGAGTGCTTTCAGACTAAA
>JAOWBL010000018.1:18595852-18666211 GCA_028564865.1 Zenarchopterus dispar
TTTGTGTATATATGTGTGTTCTATGGGTGTGTATGAGTGTTTGAAAATGTGCGTATGAGAGTGATATTAGTCATCTTGTAGTAGTTTACAAAGCTATGCTATGCCTAATGTACTGAGGATGCTTTCCTCCAGGAGCACATCATCATTCCACTGCTTAATTTCCTGGTCTTCATTCTCCTGTTGGACTTTGGCAGGTTTCATGAGTTCCTGTTGACAAAAATTACAAGGAGAACGGTCATAAACAATAAGTTGCAAGCAGTATATCACTTTCAAGCCTTCATTAAATCAAACCTTGAGGCATAAAAGTTCCCATAATTTACCACTCTGAGCAAATACCAATCAGGTGGTTAATGGGAATCAGGCCACTGCTATCATCAGACCTGGGTGCCTTACTCTCATCTGAATGCACTACTTTCTGACTTAATTAAACACAACTGGATGTGATGAACTGTTAAGGCTTTAAAACAGAAGACCACAAACAAATGAGCAAAATATTGGTGGCTAAACATGACCTTTTTTGCATAGCCTTTGTTACAATTTCCTTTTTTTCTTATCTTCACAATGCCAACCAGCTGTGAAGCAGCTACAGTATGACTGTTGAATCATCAGATTCATAAAGGGACAATATAATCTGTCTGATGGAGTCTCTCAGTCTGCCTCTCTTGATCTTCCTGTAGGCTTTTGCACACAGGTACCTTCCGTTTAAATTTAAAAGCCATAGCTCACCTTTTCTGTGTCAGGCTCCCCAGCATTCTTCTTTTTCTGCTTCAATTTTGTACAGAGTTTCTCCCTCTTCAGACAATCCTTCAACCATGCTTCCTCAATTTCAAAGTATTTTTTCACATTTATGTTCTGGACACAAACACAGGGGAAATACAGATTGGCAGTTTTCATATGTAAGGAGCACTATCACAGCCACCTGAATACAACCATGATGCACAATGACTCAAAACTTGATGGTTGATTTGATAACGATGTAAGTTTGGCAGCAAATAGAGAAAGCAAAAGCAAGCCTGGCTTTAAAAATTAAAACATGATTTTAAGTTTTAAACCTTTAGTTTTAAACTGTGAACTGTAATTGGACAACTTGGTTTACTTGAAAGTGAATAAACAGGAGGTGGTGGGGCTCTCTTACCTCATTCTTGAAGGGCTTGTAGAGGACTTGTGGTAATTCAAAAACACGGCTAACTCCAAGGTCATCCGTCACAGCCAGGAAGTGTTTCTTTGCTGGATGTACAGAACAACTAATAAATGAGCCTCATGGTTTAAAACCATATGATAAATGTACACGCATTTACCTCAAGCACTCATCTTGCTGTAATTTAAGTAAATTATCAGCACTTGAAAACTGAAAACAAGTAAAGCTTCCTAAATGGAGCCCGGCCTGCTCCTAGAGAGCACAGGAACTCACAGGAGGCCATCCAGGGTTTGATGCAGGTAATCTTTCCATTGGTGAGCCGTGCATGGATCTGCATGGGTTGATTGTTTTCTTCTAGTAAGCTCCACACCTCAATACTCCCTTCTTCTGTCCCGATGAAGAAAACAGCTGGTCGGGAGAGGGACCAGCATCCTGCAGTGCACTTATGGTCAAAGTTTTGTGACAGGACCAGGGGGCCGTCCTGGAAGTTAACACGAGTAAGTCAACCCAACACATAAGCAAATCAAGCTGATATGGTAGTAGTTCTGTTTGTTTGATTGAGTTACTGTATCAAAACTAGGTGGATTGTTAAATGTTGTTAGAAAAACAAAAAAGGTTTTCATTTTGCACATGTACACTGCACTTCTTTTCGTGGTTGTTACCTTGACTCCCTCTTTCCAAATGGCAAAATTCCAGCCTCCTATTGTCAAAATAATGTCCTTAAAGAAGGGTGAATGCTGTACTGTGTTCACCAACCAGGGATGAATTCTGTAACAGTAAAGAGGCTTGGCACCTGAGAGAAAAGCAAGACAGGCTGAGAAAATGCTCAATTAACTAAACAGTAAGTTGCTTCCAAGACAAGATAGAAAATCATTAATCCTCCAAGTTCACCTAAATCAGAGTGACATTTAGATTAATATGCCTGCCAACCCAGAAATAATTTACTGCCAAAGTGATAACTAAAAGCGTTCTGATTAATTAAACATAATTGTTTTAAAATTCAATCAACTGCTGTCAGTTTTTCAGTATTAAAATTCTGGCAAGCACTAAAAATACACAAACATTATAATCCTTAAACTTTGAATATGACATCACTCACTGGAAAGGCGTCTGCTATCACATTTCTCCAGTTTCCAGTCAGTGTAAATAACCTCTCCATCCTGTCAATAAAAAGCTCATAATATTATGGAATATATTACAAGAAAACAGAATAAGCATGCAGATACTTTTATTTTTCTCCTCAGTTCTTATGCTGCTACAGTATTTGCTAACAAAATAATCAACTGTTCAATACATCGCATACATTTAGTTTTCATTTTCAGTGAGAATTTGATAATGTGCCAAAAAAAGTCATCATTTTGAAACAATTTCCAGCTGAAAATGACGTCTGCAAAACTAATTAAGGCCAATGGTGAAGTGGAGTTTGAGGGTGAACTTATTTTATAATAAAGT
This sequence comes from Zenarchopterus dispar, assembly GCA_028564865.1. Taxonomy (NCBI): domain Eukaryota; kingdom Metazoa; phylum Chordata; class Actinopteri; order Beloniformes; family Zenarchopteridae; genus Zenarchopterus; species Zenarchopterus dispar. The sequence goes on from JAOWBL010000018.1 coordinate 18,598,443, forward strand.
ATATAAAGACAGATGAGTGGTGTGCTGACTGAAAACACTGCCTGATGTTTAATTATTTGGCCAGAATCATTTACCTCTGTACCAACAAAGATCTTTGTGTTGACATCTTCCAGAGGCTTGAGTGTTTTGGCCGAGGGTACATAGAGCCGGCTGTAGTCTGGTAAATTCTCTGTATGCTCCTTTTCTGGATGGGGAAATAAGTTTAAAAGTCATGCTTTTTTTTAAAAAAAATTATAACTATTAGCATTTATCATCCACTCACATAGTCTTCAAACATATAATCAACAACAAAGGAAACCATAAAATTAGGGTTAGAAAGACTGGTGAAATTTTGAGTAACATATGAAAATTTGATCAACATAAGTCATTTCTATAATATAAAGTTAAACTAGCAAAATCACAGAGACTGAACAATGTGACTGGTGAAACCTAGTCTATTAGACCTTGGAGGAAGGTGAAAAGTAAAAGAGCTGCAATATCCTAGTATATGCCCGTTTTCTTAGTGTTTCTGTATAGTAAAGCCTAAAGTTAGTGTAAACTTTATTGTGTTAGGGCCAGTAGTCATAGCTGGAGCTACAGGACAAGACTAGAGCAGGCTTGTCTTAAACATAGTTTCATCGTAGATATGCTGGTATAGGCCTACGTTGCAGGGGGGACACCAACATAATCTGCTGAGCGGTGCCCCTCTTCCTTTTTCTCTCCTCTTTTTTTTCATCAGGTCATTCCACAGTTATTAATAAGAAGTATCTCATAAGTTTAATTACAGTCCATTGTTCTTGTAGTTTTTTTGTGCTGCTCTGTCCCCTTTTTTTTGTTCTGTAGATGTTTGCAGGCCAGAGCTTCATGCTGACCTGCAGTTCCAACCTCAGTGTTTGCCGTCTACACCTGTTTATATTGTCATCCCCGTAGCACATCATCTAACCATGTATCAGTCATATCTACATAAAGTTCTTAGTTCGTCCGGTGACCAGTACTTACTACTAATAAATTTTGTCCAGTATAATATTGGCAATATATTTGTGCCTCTCCTCTCACTGTTCTTCATCCTCTCTTTCCTATCTCTCTCTTCTTTTCTTCCTCTACCCAGTTGGTCTTCAGGAGGAGGGTCCCCTCTTATGATTCAGGTCCTGGTCAAGTGGAGCTTTTTCTTGCTCCTGTTTGACTGAAAGGTTTTTCTTCTGCTCTGGAAGTTTTTCTTCTTACCGTTGCTTTTTTAAATTTTTGCTCAGGGGTCATGTTCAGACAATGTGTATTGTAATGAATGCTATATAAATAAAACTGAACTGAATGGAATATTCTTCTACATCACAAAAGCCCAAATGCCTGTCAGGTTCAGTGCAGGTTTGACTGTATCCTGTCAAGCCTCACTCTATTAGACGGGATCCTCGTACATCTTGCGGATTAACTTTCCCCTCAGTTAAGATGCTTGTGAAGACACAAGGCAGATGAAACTGCACAGCTACAGATGTCCCTTTATACCACAGTGTACTCCTGCTAAACTGTTGGTTCATCCCAGTGATGGCTGCCAACAGTGACTTGATGCTGGAAATCACGTGAAGCTGTAAATAGAAAACTGTATCTTTTTCTATTGTGGCTACAAGTGAAGTTTAAATTACTCTAGCATTAGATGAGGTAAAGGAGCAAAGCAAAATGCTGAACACTGAGACAAAAGGCAGATAGCAAAGCAATGCAAATCAATATGAGCGTAAAAATAGATAAATAAAACTTTGAGAAATACCGATGGAGAAGGTGTCAATCAAGATTTTGCCAATCAAGCATTTTGAACATTTGAAATTGTCCCTAATGTTAAAAATGGCTAAACATGATGTAAATGATGTTTGTCATTTTCTTACATTCAAATCTTTTATGAGCACAAATGGACCATTGGAATCCGGTAGCTTTCATTTTTGCAAGTTTAAAATGGATAAAAAGGTGAACAGACCAAAACAGCCTGGAGAGTAGCTGTGCTCCCACCTGAAACACCACCACCGGTGTAGCGATCTAGACTGAACTTCAAGGGAACATATTCTCCAGTGTTATCCATCTTTGGCGGGGAGACCTGATACATGACAAAAAAATATGTTTTTACATTTGTATAACTATTTACTATCAGCAAAACCACAGACTGACTTCTATCTAAAAACATAAACATGCACAAATAAAACCAAACAAAGAGAACCCTAAAATTTGGATTTGAAATAATGTGGTAACTTGAGGCCTTAACTCATTACCGACACACTTAAAGCTTTAAGCTTTTATTCTAAATATTTTACTAAATCTTTTTTTGAACATTGCAGGAAGTGGACTGGCTAACTCAAATGTTTTCTCTATGATATTTGTGAAGTTCATGCCACTTATAGTCCTTAGAATAAATGCATTAGCTCATGCCAGGATTTAAGGCTTTTGGCTTCTTGTAAATTGTGTGCAGATTCAGATTTTTAAAGTTGGAAACAACAGAGAAAAAAAAATCAATTATGGAGAACAAACAGCATCTGTAGTTCAACACATCATGAAGCCCCCAAAAGTGCAGTACCTTGAACAGAGGTTCCCATGTCTCACCCAGATGTTTGAAAGTTTTAGGAACACAGTAGGTAGTCAGGAGGGGCTTCTCATCCATGTCCTCCTTCCTTTGTGGCAGTGACCGCAGTGATTCTGGCACTCTCACATCCCAGAACATTATAGTGCTTTGGAGGGAGAAGAAGACCCAGACAAACAGTACATCCTGAAAAGTAGCAAACTTTGAACTAAGAGTTTCATATTTAAATATCTGTAAATCATGAGTATTGACTCTGTAGGAGATGTGGGTTTTTTTAAGTGTGGAAAATGTAATACTACTCTTCTACTTTAACTACAAAGAGCAGGCGGTGATTTCCCAAAAAGTATATACAGCACATACGTAAATGTAAAATGTGTGTGGTATTCACATAAACTCTTTGTGATTTAGGATCTTTACATTTTCTACTCTCATAAGTAAAAAAAAAAAAGACATCAGATATTTTCACTTAAAATTACAAAACACCTAGGTATTTATTTTCACTGGAAATGATTTCTCAAATTCACACTTGCCAAAAGTTTGATTAAGCTCAGGCCTTCTAAAAATAAAAGATGATTTCTTGTAAGAAACCAAGACACAGGATATGGCAGGTTGTCTAAGTTTTTCTAGGAACAACAGTAGCATCAATAACTGGACAGCTGTTAACTATCAAACAGGTCAAATAAATTCATCAAAGGAGAGATGAGCCAGATTACCTTGCTAGATTACCCTAGATTACCCAAATACTAATAATATTGTAATCCCTAATAATAAAAATTCTGTAAAAAGACCAGGATTTTCCTAGAAGGAGGCAGACAGTTGGACTCTTCCTAGGTTACTCAGCTGTCAATCATGAAATAGGCATTGTTGATAGCATTTCATAAAATTCTGATTTGAAATGTTAATGTTTCTTTGCGAGGCCTACCAGTCAGGGGAGCAGCTGACAAACTGAACAGAAACACCGAGTTCATTGTTTACCGGTACACCTGTTTTGGTCACCTTATCAGAGAGAAAAATATAAAATCAATACATGTATACATCAGGATCGGTGTTGTAAAGACTTGATAGGATTGTTAACAAAGCTCCTGGAGATATATGTGAGCTTAATGTTTCTCATGAGGGCACATGAGCAATTGCATTTTATCATTTAACTTTACAAGTGCAGGTGGTTGTAATGTCTACAGTTGGCTATGTGGAAGTGAGAGATAGGCACCAGCAAATTTCTTGTTTGGATCATAATAATGTGTTGATCATATTTATGTTTTTCTCTTTTTTGAAATAGAAAATCTTTTGACTGTTGTTATTGGATTTTTTTGCTTTCAGCGACAGACCAAATATGACAGTATTTAGGTAGAATATTTTATTTCAGATCAGTATATCTCCAGACGTACTGAAGAAAAACATTTCAATTTTATCCTGAACCTCTCTTTGAAGAGAGGTCTTAACCAATACCCACTTGAGTACGTGATAGATGAGGCTTTTGAGGCAATTAAATAGTTAAGTATCTTGACACTGACAAAAACTGACACTGTATTCCCCAGTAATCTTCTCTGCCAGTGTCTTTTGGTTGGTTATTGTAAATCTTAGCTCGAACATTTTGCACCTTAATGTCTATACTTTGATTTGACTTTTAATGTCTGAAATCTTAATATCTTGCGTTAGATGTGTTCATATTCAATTAACCATTTATCTTAGTCAAAAAAAGGATAGAGATTAAAAAATATACCTTTCAATTTTTAAATGTTATGAAATGCTGCCAATTCAAATCATAAATGTGCAGGACTGGAATGTGCACTTACTGGCTGTTGTTTGTTCAACAATACCCCAGGTTTTGCATTAAATATGATAAGGGACACTTTGACTGTCATAAAAAACAATAAGGAAAGGTTTTACTGGAATCACTGTTATGCGGTCACATCCAACAGCAACTTTAATCAAGAAGTCAAGTTAACTATCAAAGACCTCAGGAAAGGTTTTAATGCCAGTTTTGCTTCATGTATAAAGTTGCTAATTCCCTCCAACCCCTGAGCCTTGTGGTCTCGCGTACCTGAAATGTTGGTGGCAGCCACTGGACATCAGTAACTGGGGCTTTGTGGCTGCTCTCTAAAGCAGATGCCGCACTGAAAAGCACAACAGGAGTCGTATTCTCTGTGTTGTTGAAATTCTGGAGGGACAGAAGTCACAAAAAGGATAGCTTGTATTGTACAGATAGCTCTGAGAAATTCATCAAGTTAGAAAGACTGTATACAGCTGAGAATACAATTTAAAAATAGTCCAGTAGGCAATAAAAATGGTTTAAACTCCTAAAAATGTACATTGTATCCTAAAACTTAAACAAAATTGACAACGTGTACGTGCACTTGTTTCCATTCAGTATATAAGAACTGCAGTCAAGTAGTCCTCATCATAAAGATCCCAGTACATTATATGCAAGTACAGATATTAACTGACTAAATACTAAAACTGATGTTAGATGATTAGTTTAAAATATTTCCTCTGTGTTACCTGACATGCGGCAGCTGTGCAGCTGTTTTACTTGATGTTGACTCCAGGAATTAGAGCAAACAAAGAGAGTGGAAGTGGCAAAAAGAGAGGGAGAAGTGAAGACGACAGGACAGGGATGGAACCAGTTGTCCCACTGGAGGGGTGAAAAAAATCACACCAACCAAAAGTTGGTGACATGAAGGAGGCAGACTGTTTGTGTCTGTTTTAATAAAACAGCTGGGAGGAAGGTGTGAGTACAGCTCAGGCTCTCGAGGCTGTGAAATTGCTTCATATCCGATATATCTGAGTGTGTTAACAGGGGATGACTGATAATGTTCTTTTAATGTTGTGTGTTTAAACATACCAGACGAATTAAACAATGATATGGGCAACACCCTCAGAATATTTGTTTTAAATTAAACGGATTATGTCAGTCTAATTGGTGTGGGTCATGTAAAGTCTAATAAGAAGTTTTTTTCTGGCTCTGAGGTGTTTTGGTGATCTAAACCTTCTTCACTCATAATGTACCTTTGCTGAACTGGCTGTGACTGACTTGAAAAACATTAGGCAACTGCATTCCAGTCTAGTGAAAGAGTGAGGATGAGAATAAAGATCAGGAGGGACCAAAACGTCATCTCACTTATACATCACCACTGAGCTGGACTCTTCAAAATATAGAGGAATAAGCCAAACTGATATCATCACTTGCTAAACATTACTGTATCTGATACCACACATATGCAGGGTTTTACAGTGTTATACCACCAAAATAGCAATCACAGTACTTCTGTAGTATTTTACCAATACTGCAGACAATAAAGACTATGGATACTTACAAACACGTCAGCATTGGCTGACTTCATTTTGCTGGTAGGGTGGCTTTCCTCTAAGAATGTGCTGTGAGTAGAAATGTCCCATAACGCAACCTGAAACATCAGCAACATAAAACTGGAGGTCAACTTTTGAGCGTTGGCACATAAATAATGTTCAAATCTAAGAAATAAAATGTCCCAGACTGAGCAGGAAACATTAGCATTTTATGATCAAATATTAGGGGTATTTGGTGCAACAAAAAAAAAAAAGATTCTGAAGGAGGCTGTTTACAAAAGATAGAAGAAATAAGTAGATAAAAGAAAATAGCACCTGCCCATTCTTGCAGCCGCCAACAATAATGCCTGGATTAGACGGGCAGAACTCAAAGCCAAAAACATCATCTGGGCACTCCAGGACCAACTGTAAAAAAGAAAAGAAAAAAAAAGGAGGCGGGAGTTTGTTTTTGCTTGAATTATTTAGAGAGTCTAAAGTGACTACCAACCCAGAAGTTATGGCACAACCCAAATCTGTTACACTGTTTGGGGCTTCTTCACTCGGAAAACATGTCACTCAGTGTGATGTCACAAGCAGAGATCAGAGATTTATCCAGCCTCTTGAACTTTATCTCCACCTAAATTCACATCCTGTCACTGAATGTACATGTACTATGTTTTTATTTATTTTAGTCTCTACAAGGCTCATCTCATAGATTATTAAGTCATGTGTTGATAACAGATTCCATGTCATTGATTATGAGGAGAACTAGCACAAATAAGGACTGGAAAACATTACACTAAGAAGAACTTGTTTTAATTTGTTTAAGTTGATTACAAGATGCATGTATGGATTACAGTACTTTACTCCCATCAAAATATTTATCTGATCTTCTACTATATGATCATTTGAACATTACTCTAATTGTATGACACTGAAAGAAAATGTATGGTGTGCTCAAGTGAAGATATTCATCATGCAGAAAGTCATATTACTGTAATTTAGAGGCTTAGACTTATTGAGAGTCTGGGTCAAACCAAGAAGAACTTGCAGCTAATAATGTTCTTGCATGAAGTAGGTGTTCTCATACCTGGGGCCTAGAGTCAGTGAAGTTGAAGAAGGCAATATAAGAAGGTTTGGACACTGTCTGTTTCTCTCCCTTCTCAATCAAAGCCACTGCAATCACATCTGCCACATCAAAACAGAGTTTACTTTCAGTATATTTATTTTAGTAACTGTCCAGCAACATTTTGTTGGAAAGCATGTTCAAATATAAAACTCTTAGATTGTTAAAATCATTTTTAAAAGTAAAAGTTGGAATGTTGTAATCTGGTAGACAAATTAGTTTTCGAAGATGTTGCAGTTTACCAAGGATGGCTGGGTGCCAGTTAGCACTGGTGATTTTCTTGCCCTTGGTGTATTTTTGGTCTGTGAAGGCCTGATGAAGCACCAGTCCCTTCTTTTCAGACCAGTCAACGCCTTCAGCTTCAGTTTCCAGTTCCAGTTCCCACTCATCGAGGAGAATATCTACGCTCTCATGCTGCTGACATGCATCAAAGATCCTACACAACAATACACGTTTTGACAAAGCCTCTTAAAAAAGAAAATTCTACTTTTCATCCCGTTCATTTGCATTTCTCCACATTTACACTCAAAATAAATCTTTATGCTAATCCTTTAAATGTTTGCCTGGTTCTTACCTGACAATACAGACCCCCCAAAAAACGTGACGTCCCAAAAAATGTGAAATTATATCGCGCTTTTGTCCTAAACCTACAGCTTAGGTTCAGAAGGCACCTAACACAACCAAACAACCACAGTGGAGTCCTGAAACAACTTCATGATGGTCTCATATTCTAATGTTCCCTTAGTTGTAATAACAGATGAACCAACACTATGGGAGTTGGGCATTGATTCTCAGTGAGCCTCTTGATTAAATACCCCCTTAGGACGCGGATGGTAAAGATGCAATGAATAACGCCAATGATTCATTTCACCTGGGGGCCACTAATTGGCCAAAACTCTCCAGACTTTCAGACTGAAGGACGTTTTCTGCGTCCTCTTGGCATAACTCTCTTGGAGTGTACTTGGTGAAGATATTCCTCTGAGGCATCCTGTAAAATGGATACAAGTGCACAAAACATGCATTTATTTAGTCTGTGCCAATTAAGTATACTCCACACTTGTACAATTATAGCTGAAAACACTCAGATCCCCGTGACCCTAAACAGGAACAAGCAGGTATAATTGATGGGTGGATTTGAAACAAGTGAAATAAAAATCCAGGACCCTTTTCAACGCCCCATAATAGCTCTGTAGGATTTCTTTTACCAGACTACCAGAGCCTCTGAGTGTCATCCTGCTCACACACTAATCCATTTTATGTGCACTGATGTTGTTGTCATACCATTGTGTTTGAGTGCTGCAGGTATGCAGCCAGGGACTAGCCTGGATCCAGGAGTCTCTTTCCACCAGCTTTATTCTCTCCTGGGAACTGTCACAGTTGTCATCGGCAATGAACACACTGTTGAAGTCAGAAAAACTGACTGGCTCGAACTTTTCCTGCAACTGGAATCTGTAGTTCAGCTGATAAGAAGACAGAAAAGATAGAGTAATGCAAGAGGAACACAAATATTAAAGAGAATAATGTGTTGTTTGTACGTGTGTGTGTGTAGGCTACTATATTACTTTTTCTCTGGTCCTCTTAACAGATTCATTATCTATTTCCTTCTCGCTGCCAAGGGATATCCATTGCTTTGGTCTTGGAGATTTCTGGTCCTTACTTTCAAGCACTTCTGGTGTTTCAGGCTCTGGAGGCTGAGACAGACAGGTTTACAAGACTGAACATTATAATGACACGAAAAACAAAACAAAAAGCATATCTGTATTTTAGGCATTAATCTCGAGATCTTCACAAACCATTGGTGTTTCTGACAGCAAGACAGTGAAAAGGGAGTAAAAGCAGAGGGAAAAGGGTTTCTAAAGTGTTGCAATTTCTCTAAACATGACACTTAGCGAAGTGCATGGCTGCATGACATTAACATACAAACCGACAGTAAGTGCTACAGTAGCTTGGCTTATAGAAATAATATAAAACTTTTTTCTCTACGTGTTTAAAAATAAATTTATCGCTGAACTGGTACCAGTGTATTTGTACAAGGTGACAAATATGCATCAAATACATGAAGAAAAAATTAATTCATTCACACATGCGCATGGATATTCAAGCAAAAGTACAGAAGAACAAAAATCTGTGTCCATCCAAGAGTGAAGCTTGTGACGTGCTTACACGGAGTATTTTGTTCTTGGCTGCTGGTGTCACAACCAAGTAGAAATTCTGACCATAAGTGAAGTTTGTGTCAAAAACCAGCAGCATCTCTTCCTCTGGGTAATCCTGTTAGACAGAAATAACACAAATGGAAACCAGGTTAAAGCAGTAGTTTAGTCAAGCGAGTGTCTGGCAGAGATTTGGATTTCCCACATTGAAGCATCACCAAAGTAAAAACCAGCCTTCTGCTGTGTAAAAACAGAGGAACCGCCAATGGTTTGAGCTGATGAGTATGTCCGGGACACTAAGGAGACTCATATGGCACTCTAAAGAGACTTATTAGTTATGCAGTCAGTAAGTGGAGGTTAGAAGACAGAGGGACAATTAGGATAAACTCATTGTTCTGTCTCTTCCTACAGCTCTCATCTTGGGGTCTGTGCAGCGGCCCAGTGTCTTTACACTGCTGTCTAGGTGATATGTAAAACAATTCATCCCTCTTACCAGCACAATTTGCTTCACGGGGTGAAAATCAGACACTGCAGCTCTTGTTTTAATGTCCTTTAAGATGTCGTCTTTATCCAGCAGCTTGTAAGGACTTTCCACTGTGACATCCTCATCAGCACAACAATTGAAGAGCTGCTGGGTGGTTGATGTCAAGACCAGTGGGAAGATGTCCTCAGGATGACCTTGAAAAGAGAGTTCATAATCAGACAACTCCAACAAGAAATGACTGAAGTCAGAGTGAGCTCTATTTAAACTCTTTATCTTTGAAGACATTGGATGCTAAATCACTCACCTTTATTTAATTTTGTTTGATTTATGATTGAAAAAAGAGTTCACTGTTGTGGTCTCCAGTTTGGTCTCTTTCTAAAACATTTCAAGAACTCTCATTTCACAGCATCACATTTGAACAGAAGGTTTGATATTGTTGTAAAACATTTGAAGGAGATGAAGAAGAAGCAAAAATTACTGATTTTTAAGTCAAGTAGAGCTTTAGTAACCACTTTTCAGCTACTCATGCAACATCACTGTAGTGGAAAAATATCACCTTTTATTTTGCAAAGTTTTGTATTAATTATATAGTATTTGTATTGATGGAAAATATTTGCTTTGGAGACAAAGAAATGTGAAATGGTCCATGTCCCTTGATAATGCTGTCAAACTGCATTTGTCAGCAGCACTAAAAAAATAAAGAAGTCCCTTTCTTTCTGTTGATATTCAAAAAATGTTTTTATCTATTAATATACCACAGAAAACAATATATTCTGACTATGATTGTTTTTTTCTTGTATTAGTCATGAATTTAAGCTTAAATACTTGGCATTTGTCTGATTATTCCTAACATCTTCAATTCAAAATTATAAATCAATTCAAAATACTTTATTAATTAAAGCAAAAGTAATGAATGACAGCTATTTTTTTAGTTTAGCACATTATGTTCTTATTGTTATAAAGTAGTGACTATTTTCCTTCCCAGGAATAAAAGGTTAGTTTCTATAAGGTTTTCGGTTGGGTTTGAGGGGTTTAGACATGTAATGGGGTTATGAGGAGGGTAAAAGTTGTGTTAAGTAAGTAACTTTATTGTCAAAACTGCCATATGTACAGGGCATACAGAGAGTTGAAATTGTGTTTCTCTCATACCCCTGGTGCAAAAAAAACCCAAAACCAAAAACAAAAAACCACAAACAAACAAACAGAAAGTACAGGTAAAAAATAAGAATAAAAAAATTTAAAATATAGTGTATACACATGTTAAAAAATATCTATGAAAAACAGAAATACAACTAGCCTGAAAGCATGTGTACACTGTAATCTGGCAATAGGGATTGTACCAGGGCGAAAGTGTAAACCATGTGGTCAGCACTAAGGTTTTTTTTAATAAATTAGAATTTTGAAAAAAAAAAAGTTTTTTTAGGAAGTTTTTTTTTTCTTTTTTCTTTTTTTTTAAGTAAGGTAAGGTGCATGGGGGGTCATTGTCCACGAAGGTTAGGGAAAGTAATATCTGCAAGTCTAACAAACTGTTTTGGATCAGTTCATGACTTGGAGTTTTAGACTTTAGGGTATGAATGAATTTGAATTTCAAAATTTACTTTTAACTCCTACAAGAAACAATCACTGAATGCATATAGAAAGGATGCACAGCTGGTGACCTCCATGTTTGACCAAAAACCAGATTTTCAGGATTGAATATAAAGTTGGTATTGAAAATAGGATCCCAGAGCTGAGTTGAGAGCATATACAAAGACTATCCAGTAGTACATTCAAGATCATATCAGAATAGTACATTTTTTGTTTACTCTGGATCTTCATAAATGTCACTGATTACACTTGCTCTGAACATCGGGACTGTCCTGGAGACTCTGGAGTTGATTGTGGAGAGGGGGATACTTCATAAAATGAAGAGGATCATAGACAACCCTGAACATCCTCTTGACAACACAGTGATTCAGTAACAGTGTGTTTAGTCAAAGGTTGCTTCAGATCTACTGTAACGTTGACCACTACAAGAGATTCTTCCTGCTTACAACAATAAACCTCTACAATGCATCTTTGAAGAGACTTAAATCATGAAAACCAGTGCAACAATTAATTTCCCTTCAGGAACTGATAATGTATTTTTCAACTGAACTGAACTAAATTAGTTTGAACTCAAGACCTGTCCAGGCTGTACTCTTCCCTATCGCCTGTGATGAGCTGGGATAGGCTCCAGTGGACCCGTATGACCCTGTAAAAGGATTCAGTGGGTATAGAAAATTGATCGATTTATGAATTAGATTTGGCTTTGCCCTGTAATCTTACTATTTCAAAGACAGATCCTTGGTGATGTTTGATGGAATTTAGCAGTTCAGATAAAATAAACTGAACTAAATAAAATGTTTAATGCAAAAAGAAATTTTTTTTTATGGTATTCACATTATATAGTGCTTTGTACAACTCATAGAAAGAGTCATCAGTATCTGTAGCTTACCACTACTTTTCTGTGGTGTAGGAGGTCGAGTCTTCTTGCCTGAATGGGAAATAAAACTCAATTTGCTGTTTTATTTCTGACACCTTATTAAACAACTTCAAAAGAGAATTATACACACATTTAAACATATTAAGCCTTTATGAACACTCAGTCACTTACCCTTCTTCTGAGCGGCTGTTTTTGCTTTCTTAGGTGCCATCCTTGTTCTTTGAAAGGAAAATTTAACCAAAAACAAGACATATATTTTATATTTCTCCACAAAAAGCAAGAAACAAGACTTTCTATTTAATTTTTTTATATTTCATTGATCAACTGTCAATGGGACTTACACTCAAACACAACTGTAAAACAGACTGTCTTGCAATAGTGTTTTAAGGTTATGACCAGTGCACATAGCAACATCTTGTGGTGAAATATTTTTATAGTGTTTCTGTATGACGGGGTATCGTGGGCAGATCAGTGGTGTCGTGCTTAGAACTGGTTCTGATATCTAGAAGGTTCTTGGCTCTCAACAGGTTTCCTTGGACATCAGTCTGCATGTACTGTATTTCTGCTTCATCGCACATGGATGTTAGGTGGTCTGGTCTGTGTTCAAACATGTTTTTGAGTTCAAAACGCTCAACATTTGCAAAATTTAAGTAGCTTCTGTTAAATGATTCGACTTTACTAAATAAGGGTAACTTATTGTAGGAAAAGCACACACTTTAAAATAGATTACAGATAAATATATGCATTTTACCGTTTAGTTTTAGCTTCTTGAACTCCACCTCAAACAAGCGTCTCCCAGCTCGTTATCGTTTGGTTGCTATTAGTTACGAGAGGGGCGGGAACATAATATTGGGGATTGGCCAGAATTGGTGAAAGCCAATCAGATGCCAAATCTTCAGTGACGTAACATAACCGCTAACGGAACCCAACTTGATCATAGAAATTGAATTTATTTACTATTTATTGGCAAAAATGGTCAGATGTTTTGGAAATTCAGTCTTTAACTGGTTCAGATGCAAAACAAGACTTTATTTCGTGATATTTAAATGAGATGAAGACATATTGGCTCGGGGTTTAGGTTATAAATGTGTAAGTTGAAAAGGATACAAATTAGATGCTTTTTCAAAAATTCTGAAATAACTCAAAGAACTGTGTTTTTATATGTAACAGGAGACAACCAGACAACCAGGAGATATCTTTAAAGTTCAATAGAGAGTAGTAGCCCATAGATTAATTAACGGGGTAAAAAATGTAACATAAAGTGCCTGCATAAAGTCAGGTCTTTATTATTTGATTTCATTTTGATATCCAGTATTGTTTTAGCTATTTCTGTTTCAGTGTGTCTCAACTCACACATCTGCATTTCAATTCAAGCTGACACATAGTAGCTATTGTTTTGTGCATTTAAGATGCATGCACTAAAAAACTGCTCTAGGGGTTGCTGGATTGATCATCAATAGCATGATCATTTCCCTCCTCCTGGATAGAAACCAAACGCATGCCCTCTGACTAAATCCAAAAATCTCCTCTTGACTCTTTTTTTTTCTTGCCTGGCATCACCAGCTTCAGCAACCTTCTAAGAATGCATTCACTATCCCTTCCCTTTATGCGTCCAAAGCAGTTATGTCATCCCAAAACATCTAACCTTGCTTGTTCCTCTGATGTGCTCATTTCTAATCCTATCTCTCCCATTTCACTCCCAAAGATGATCTTAACAACTTCAGCTCTGCTACCTCCAGCTCTTCTTGATGTTGGAAAAATTTATATGAAGTTTGTTTATAAAATTAAGAGATTTCAAAGCTTTTTTCAGTACAGAGGGACACTAGTGAGGAATTTAAAGTGAATCATTTAAAATGATGAATCTAGCATTGATCTATAATGTAGGAAGATAGTGCCATAAGCCCATAAACATAAACATTAAAAGAGAGATTTATGTTTCAGTGTCGTCACTAGTTTTCTGTCAAGAATCATGCTTGAGCTTATTCAGTGTACCACCTATCACCAGGCGAAGTACAGTTTAAACTGCACTTCAAAAGGTTTTTAAGTAACTTTCAATTAAACCATGAATCATCTAGTTTGGTCCCCAGATGTTTTGTTGAACTGCAGTCAGTTCATACACCTGCTCTGGCTTCTGCTCACTGTCAAGATCCTATTTATTCTCATAAATCTACAAACAGTAAGACGTTAAGACCTGCCCAACTGCTACGACTTCAGTCACTGTGTGACATTTAATGTACCTTCCTGGCAACTCTGAAGAGGACTTCCTGTCGGGATGTGACACATCTCATTAACGCCTTAGTTGTGCCTGATTTCTTCATGTAACTCCACACCTATGTGGAGCTGCCTTGTTTTTGTCCATTTTTCAAAATCAAGAAGACTAGAGACAGCAGTCTTTCAGCTTACAGTGTAATGCTGTTATCTTGCAATTTTTGAGCTTGTTTGTAATTTGAGAAGAATTTGAAGCTATGCATAATTTTTCCTTTTACTTTTCCAGATATATTTCTAAGCCCATGAGCCACGTCTGCTGCTTTTAATTTCACGCTGCCTGACAGAGCAAATCACAGGCAATCAGTGCTGATTTTCAGTCTGTTCCCATGCACACCAAAGCTTTAAATATTATGTAATGTCAATGAGATTGTTTTCATAAATTTTACTTTGAGGTATTACAGTCAGAGAATTTTCATACTTTTACACAAAAAACTAAAACAAAGGGTGTGAACTTCTTCTCATAACCTTATACATACTGCAACAATCTAATGTTCCTTAACCATTATTAAAGAATTACTCAATGAAGCTCAACCCTAATGATACAGATGATGAGTTAAGATTTAATTTAAAAGAATCTAAATAACAGAGATGAGTTTGGGTGTTAATTGGATTTCTACAAAACCCCCCCCCCAAAAAACAGCATTGATTTACTGAGTTATTCAGTCTGGACATCAAACCACGGGTTTTCACGCAAAAAACAAAACAAACAAAAAAAAAAAACTGGTAGCCCAATCGTCACTACCCATCTAAAAATAAACTCTGCAGGCAGGACTTACAATTTTCAAGCTTTTTATTGAGTGTTGCTGAGCTGATGGTAAGAGCTCACTTCATTCCTGACATCTTCAGATGTCTGATCAATGACAAACTGAGCTGGGATTTTGGGTCAGCCCATTACTAACCGTGACAAAATGGGATGACTGAAGATCTGTGCAAAGCCAAAATGCTGGTATATTTATTTTAGTGAGTGATCTCATTTAGTCTTATTTTTATTAAATAAACACAAGACTCCTAAAACCATGTCTTGATTTTATCCTTATGGATATTATGTGTCTGCTGACGATTGCAAGAGGAAATCATATTTATGTCAACATGAGTTTGAAACAAAGTGTGAAACTTTACATAAAAAGTTTCTGCGGAGCGACTGATCACGCCCTTGAATCAGAACTGACACCAGGACTCAGAGGGACAG
Organism: Zenarchopterus dispar; assembly: GCA_028564865.1. Lineage (NCBI taxonomy): Eukaryota > Metazoa > Chordata > Actinopteri > Beloniformes > Zenarchopteridae > Zenarchopterus > Zenarchopterus dispar. Next base: position 18,613,948 of record JAOWBL010000018.1, read on the forward strand.
TTTACAGTTCCGAAACAGAGTTATGAGAAGTAAGAACACAGTGCATCTTGAGGATAAAGTATTTAAATGTAAAATATTTCACCCTGACGCTCAGATGTGACCAGACACCAGGACTAAAGAAAACGGTGCTCAAGATTACATCATACCTAAACAGATTGCAAAAATAAGACTGTAACCAGGATGGTGAGAAATGCGAAGAATAAAATCAACGCAACTGGTTCCAAGCTGCATGTTCTCATGTTTGTCTCCTCCTGTGATTTAACCCTGCAACCTGACCAGTCCATCTGCATACTGGAACTGGTCGCTGTTTTCATACTCCAGCATGTCCAGAGCCACGTCACAGCTCTCCTTGACGACACGTTCTCGGTCTCCACGATACTGCTGCAGCACATCCAGACACTCCTTTTTGCCGATGGATCCCAGAGCCTCTGCGGCCTCGTGCCGGACCATGGGGTTCTCTTCAGAGAGCTGCAGAGCTGCACGAAGCGCTGGAATGGCCGCTGGATGCTGCATCTGACCCAGGACGTAGCCGATCTCATGGCGGAACAGAGCACTGGAGCACTGCAGGCCTGGGAAGAGACATTGGAGATGTTTCAGAAGTCACATGTGTAAAATGAACATGAGCACAAGTCATAGCAACACTGTAGGTTAGTCATAAACATGGAAAAAAAAGGTGTTAAAGTATGGCCACTTTAACATATTGCTGTAATTTCTCTTGTAACTGTATCTGTAGCTATTAATGCATCAGTTCTCAACCTTTAATTGATTTTTTTTTAATTTAATCTGTGCAAAAACACCTCTTAAGTATGTTTCTTTCCCTGTATTGTGTATTTGTTTAAACTATGTTCCTTTATTTTGTCATTTTTCTTTGAATGAAATAAAGACAAATTTAAATAAAGCTCTGTACCACTGACCTGACCTTTTCTGTGATGTAAAGTTGTGTGAAACCACAGAATTGTCTCGTTCCAGCATTCTGGCCAAGCAGCAACTTCCAGTTTGGAAAATTGTGTCTAATAGAGTACAATAAAGTGTACTTCCTCATATAACCAATAGGGACTTGCTCCAAAATTAAGCCAACGTCCCTTGAGACCCATGGTAAAATGTCCAACTTCGCAGGAGAAATAAACAAGCTCAAGAGGCATAACCAAAGACAAGCTATAAGAGCTAGCTGTGGTAACTACAGATAAACAGTACAACCACTAGAAGCCTCAGGCCCTGCAGAGAGCAACGGATGAGCATGTGTTATGACCACCACCTATTCCCTAATAGGTGGTGGTCACTGGCGCCTGGTGGATGCACACTAACATGTTTCTCTGAAAGTGTGGGCATTAATGTCATTTTCTGACCACAGGCATGAGCAATTTTGTCCTCTAAATGTGTGCTTTAAACTAAGCACCAGTTTTCTTTTGTTTTTTTTTATAAGTGATATTACCATTTATCCTTTTTGGTTGGCCTCAGTTCAGGGTTGTCAGAATTCAAGAAAATAGTTTAAAGCAGGGGGTGTTCAAAGTGGGTTCTTGAGGTCTGGTTTTCTGCATGTTTTAGATGCTTCCCTGCATACAACAGACTGTGCCATTAAATGACTTGCACAGATCTTGATGTCAATCTGATAATGATCCATTAATATGAATCAGGTGTGTTGATGGGAGGAAACATCTATAAGCTGCAGGACCCTGGCCCTCAAGGAAAGACTTTAATCACTCCTGATTTAGAGAGGTGACATTCAACCACTTGTCTATGTAGCTCCCAGGAACCATGTACTGGCTGGGCTCATCAATCTGCTTGATTCTCTGTTACCGTATACAGTCTTAATACATTCTGAACCAAAAAAAATTTAAAGGGGAAGTGACATCATAATTAGTTAAAAATGACAAATAATTATTAGGTGTGTGATGTTTACATTTTTAAACTATCAATTATTGTTCAAATTTTATCCATACATTTTTTTGATGTAGTACATAAATATTCATGAGTGTGACATCAAGCTACAGAGACCAAAACCCCTTCTTTGCACCAGTCTCTAGAAACTTTTGGAGCCTACTTGTTATTTGAGTAACTGAATCTCTACATATGCTTACAAAATTAAGCAGAAGTAAATTGAAGGTTCCCCTCGTTTCCAACAAGGTGCTAGACTTTATTCATTCCAATCAATAACTCATTTTCCAGGCTATCCAAGGTTTGTCACCATGACAACTGTTTAGCTTCAAAACTACCCTTCAGAAACCTGTGGGTGACATCTAGAAGTGTCTGTCTGGCTCTCTTTACAGAGTCTGCGGGCCTGAACTCACGTACATATCTAATAGGACGCTATGGAGCCATATCTTACCGTCTCCCAGGGCGACCACTGCTTCCTCGGTGCCCAGGTTTCGCAGAGCAAACATGGCCCGGTATCGCTCAAACAGTGGCAGATTCTCGTCTAACAGGGTGGAGCGCAGTTCTGGAACGCTCTTCCTCAGTGCTGGAGGAGCCGGGTCAACAGAATGGTATGGGTTCTGGTCTGTGCTTCCATCCTCCAGCTGTTTCTCTCCACCGCTCTGCAGCCATTCCAGCCGTCGGACTGCCAACTGACATGTTTCTGCAACCTGCCAAGATTCGATATGAGGTGGCGTTTAAGCTCATTAACTGAAGGAGCCTGCTGAATGATGGAGGATCTGATTCATGACTCAAAGTTGCAGGCAGATATGTTTTCATTTAAAGTTGTGACTCAAACATCCTTTTGCACCTGGTAGTGAACAGAGTTGGCCTTCAGGGTGCTTTAGCACCAGTCACAAAGCAGAAAAAGTTAAGACAATGTAGAAACTGTGATTACAACGCAGTGATACTTACATTATCCCAGACATTTTCTTTGTAAACAGGATAAACCAAAGATATCTGAAAAGAAGAATTCTAAACTAAAAACAGCCATCTAACTGTTACTGGATGGTAGGGACTTTAAACTTTTGTTAAAGACGAAAATAATGAAGGGCAGTTTTGAGTTAGAGCAGAATATGTATTTGCACATCTCTGATTTAAGCCTCTGATGAATGCAAAACTGTAATTACAGGTTAGTGATGGTGGCGACAGGGTTATTTCAGACAAATTACGTCATTTTTAACTTTGCATACGTACAAAAAGTATAAAAATGACTCTTTGTGCAGGGATCTCTTTCTTTGTTGTCATAGGTTTGCATAAGTTGAGCAAACTACCGTCATAAAACACAAAGGGAGGTAAGTTGGGGGCCACTGCTTCCAAGGAACTGAATCAGTATTTCTGTATGGGTTTCCTGAATTTTTAGATTTTTAAATATATAAAAAGCCATTCAGTCTAACAGCACTTCACCTGCAAAAATATTTTCCTAAGTATTCAAACAACTCCACAAATTTGCAGCATGCCAAAAATAACTGGATGATGTGACACATCCAGAAAAATTTCCAGTCTGCCTTGCACACTGTTCCATAATGGGCCACTACTTTGCATGTCATGTCAGTCACATATAAGGTGGCATACTACAGACCAGCTACCAACAACAGACCAGTAGGTAGTGCATCCTATATACTAAGTTCAACACACAGTATGTAATAAGTGCATTGCATGCAATTTGATTATGTTTAGAGGATCCTACTCTACACATTTGACAGATGTTTATTCTGAGACGTGACGCTTTTTCTCCTGATGTCTGAGACACGACTCTGACGGCTGGGGATGTCCTTTTATGTACACTGGAGAGAAATAAAACTAACTGTGGCCCAGTGTTTACACGTCAGATGTAATCTAAAGCAGTAGAGTTCTGCTCATACCTCTATGACTGGATCCTGACTGTACTCTCTCAGCAGGTCCAGAACTGAAAGATCACCGATCGCCCCCAGAGCTTCACCTGCAGAGGAAACAGGCACACAGGATGTTAATGAATGACTACATGTTAAAAGTATTAAACCAACAAAAATTTTATGAAAGAATTAACTGGTGAGTGACCCCTTCCCTCTGTGTAACATATAGTTACATATTTTAGTAACATCAAGGTCATGCTGATGTTTCTCACTATAAACTTTAGATTATTTGAGCAGCTCTACATGTGTTTTTAGTCTGAAATTTTATCTTCTCAGCAATGTAGGTTTACCATGGAAATGATAAAATTTCTCTGTTAAGTTTGGCAGGTCCCGTGTGCTTCCAATTTCAGTAGATAAAAGTTTTAAATAATCAAGATTTCAATGTTGACTAAATAATCCTGAGTCTCATTCCCCCCACCCCCGCTCTCGGCAAATGTTATTACTTTGGTCGACCGACGACTCCAAATCTGCCAGGAAGCTCATAAAAAGAGTCAACCTCTTCCTAATGAGCGACGCTGCTGGTGGGTGCAGTCGGCACAGAGGCCATCCAAACCATTTTTTAAGTCACTTGCATATACACATCTGCTCACCTGAACCAAATATGTGTCCATGCATTCAAACTTCTGCTGCCACGTTAAGTACATGCAATCATTCATTACTAGGTGTATCATGGCCAACTCCTCCATGCAAACCTCAAGAATGTTAGAACACATTTACCTGCTTCATGTCTGACCATGGGCTCCTGCTTTGTATCTTTGAGAACCTCTATCAGGGTGGGGATGGCCCGTCGGTCCTGCATCTGCCCCAGGCAGTAAGCCAGCTCGTGCTTCAGTAATGCCGAATCATCACTGAAGGCCTTGCCGATCCATTCTATGGCTTCAGCACCTGACATACATGTTTTAGTTTCTATCAGCTCCAGAAAGATTTTATACAACCCACATCAAGATTTCATCACAGGTGCTGAGGACATCTCAAGAAACGTCACCATATCATGATGCTGTAACGTAATGAATACCTCTGGGAACATCAACAGTAAATAGGTCTTCTAAAACACAAATATCTGTTTCAGTTCAACAGCAGAGAGTCAAAGACTAAGTGTAAGTTTTTTCATCACAGACACACTTCATTTTTCTTTTGGCAGTGTAACTTTGAAATAAAGACTGGATTTTTTTCAGTGAATAAACTAGTGAATATAGCTGAGCAGCTTTCTCTCTCTCACACCATCAAGAATATAAAACATGGGCTGCGTTTTAATCTGTAAGATTTTACTGCTGCATTTATTACAGAGAACCACAACACTCTTTTAAGGTGGTTTGAACATCAGTTTTTTTATGCTAATACTCTGGATGGCATTACTCAGTTATCCTGGACTATTGTGAGGAACCTTAGAGTTAAATTTGACAAGGATTTGTCTTTTAAATTAAGCAAAGCAAGCAAAATAGTTTCTTTCAAATCTGAGTATAAAAACATAATGTGCATCCTGCAACACCTCATTAGTAAGATTTCCTAAAATTACCCTGAACAGCCTCTAGCTAATCAAAAATGCTGCAGCCAGAGTTCTGATGAGGATTAGGTGCAAATAACATGTTTATCCAGTTTTACACTCACTGGCTTCCTTTAAAATACAGGAAAAAGTTTAAAATTATTTTCCATAACGTCATAGCTCGTTGCTATTTTAAAGACCTCCTTATGCCAAGAGAGCACTTTGCTCTCAGACTGTTTGAGATGTAGACACCCTCTCTGCCTGCTCTCCATCCAATAGATGGATGCAGAGGAACAACATATTTCATCCAGTTTTTGAAACTGCATCACCCTTCTAAGTATGCCAGAGAAGCAAATAATTACCAAGACTGACAAGCAAGACAGATTCATTATGTTTTTGTATGAAGATGATTGTCTTTCAGATAAAAAGAGAATCGGCCGCCAAGCTTGCAGACTTGTTGTATGTGTAGATAGAATAAAGCACCTGAACTGCAAAAACTGAGGGTGAAGAATTTTTTTTTTTAAATTTTCAGATTGATCTCGTGGGTAGTGGTCTAAACTGAGTGGATCTAAACATTTTGATTGTCGTGTGTTGCTGCTCTTTGGACACTTCTAGTGTCTGAGGGGCTCTGGGGACTCCTGTCTGGTCCACGTTTACCTCCCAGGTTCCTGAGGGTGAACAGGGCTCTGAAGCGCCGGGTCAGGTCCACTCCTGGGTCCACTAGAACCCGGCCCACCGCTGCCAGCTGCTCCACATCAGCCATGGTACTGCACAGGCACACACAGACCACTCAAGTCACCGTCCACCGTGGAAACCCTCCATAGTGGAGGCCTTATTATCAAACGCTTTGAAAGTAACTGCGTGTCCTCGGACTCATTAAAACAACCACTGTGCCACTCACTCAGAATCTCACCTCAAAAAGGTTTCCCTGACAATCCGTGGAAAATGAAACAACCTCCGACAGCTGTTGGATGTTTGTTACCGGCAGGTATGACGTAAGGACTGTCGGCCACGTGTGAAAGACATGTGTCAGTTACTAAACGCCAGGAGTTAAACTTGTCACACTCCAGGAGAAACCCCCTGACAAAAAAAGCATATCACTATCGCCTGAACGAGACGGAAAAATTACGTTTAAGCGGAGTCACCCATGAAACAACCCTCTCTACTTACATTTCTTCTTCTACGTTTTCTACAACTACTTCTTCTACATTATCGTCGGTTGTCAAACAACGAAATAGTGTGCATTTATCGCCACCTACTGGTTATGGCTATGGGCCAGGATGGGGCTGGATTCAAACCAAATGATTATTTTCTTTTTTTCTTTTTTCATCTGTTCAACCATCCTAGTTCTTGATACCTCCTTTCAGGGAGTGTGCTAAATGTTTCTTCTCGTCCACAGTGATCACAGTTACCTGTATTATGTTTCTCTATTCTATAAAATACGTTTTTCAGTTACATAAATCTATAAATATATCCCATTTCGTTTCCTTGTACTGCAGATATGCAATTACAGTAAGGTTGATTCTAATCTAATCTGGAAAAAAAAATGTGCAGCGGAATTGCGCTTTTATTTTGAAAGGCATTCTTACACGCTTTTGCTATACAGTGTTGCCAGATGTACAATAATTATCGTATTTGTATCATTATTTCGACTTCCGTACGATGTAAGATCAATAGTCGGACGTAATTTTACAATCCGTCTCGCAAAGAGTATTTCTTCACGACTGTTTTTTTTTTTTAAATTTCTGTTAGTCTGATTTGGACTCAGATTCACTATATTAATTTATCCGTAACTGATGTGCTGTTTTGTCACGTTTTATTTATTTATCTTCACTTTCTTTCTCGCACAAACACGCCTGCTTAGCCCCACACCATCAGTAAACTAATTTCTCATTCTCCGATGTAGTAGTGTTGTAGTTTTATGCGAAACACGATAGTTTCGGGCTGTTTGTAGGATTATTTGATTTTGGGTATCTGGCAACACCGTTACCGTATTACCTCGTGTATACGAGTGCCTCAAAACTGCGTCAGTAAAAGTGGTAGGGCGATATTACCGTATCACCTCACTTTCATTTCTGTCAAGTAGAGCCTCGATGTAAACAATTCATGCATGTGTTCTGGATTAATTTACAGGTTAGTGTCAGCTATTTACTTATCTGTCACAGAGTTGAAAAGTTTAAGTGTAAACGTTTTCCGGGTTTAGTTATGAGCAGCGGTTGTCTTAAAATTCATCTAGTTTTTGCACAGATACCAGTAAATTTCACATTTCCAGCAAGTGATGTTAGCTAGCTAACAGGGTAAAACTGATTCACATCAAATTCTGCTCACTAAACAGGTAACTGACATTTTATCTGCTTTTCAGGACTTAAATAGTCGTTATTAGCAGCTGAAGAGGTTCAGTATACGCTTTGTGTAGACGTAGAAGTATTGGTGGACTTAATCTATACCTAGCTACAGTTAACTCTGGAAATGATTGATAAACCCAGTGGTGTTATAATCTACCAATACCCATAAAATGGAGAAGGGTGAGGATTGACTGTTTATTAATTTGAGGATTAATATACGCCTATTTGGGGACCTCACAACCCTCTGATGGTTGATTATTTCACATTTTAGCTGAGACCCGCCTGTCAAAACCTGATGTTGCTGCTCCAGCATGGCTTCAGGCTCCAGTTTTGCTCCCCCAAAGCTGGCAGACTTCATCCTTACAGAGCGACTGGGTAGTGGCACCTATGCTACAGTCTACAAAGCTTACAGGAAAGTGAGTTCATAAAGCTGCAACTTTTGCTTGAAGTCCAAAGAAAAAAGTTTTGTTGGGGACAGTTATGTCCTCAGGTCTCCTGAACATGTCTGGACTTTTATTTACATGCATGTTCAGCACTGAGAGCTTAGTGAGATTTTTGTTTTGAATAGTGACATTAAAGCTCCTCACTGTGATGTTGCAGGCAAACAGTCGAGAAGTGGTAGCCGTGAAAGTGGTTGGGAAGAAGACTCTTAACAAGGCGTCCACAGAAAACCTGCTCACTGAGATTGAAATACTGAAGACTGTGTGTCACCCTCATATAGTCCAACTGAAAGATTTTCAGGTAAATCCACCCACCATTGTTTTTTTATTGTTATTCTTTTATGCTGCTTCAACAATTTAGATTTAGAAAAAAAGCTGTGCCCCATAATGCAAAGAATTGTCCCACTGTGACCACAGTTACTTAGCTTAATTTATTGTTGAGGATTAATTTCATTGTTGAACAAAAGCAATGCTCCCAGTCAATTCAAAAAGTCATTAAACCTGAAATTTAAATTTGTAACTTAAGTGAGTTTTATCTTTCTCAAAGCTGCATACTCTAATATTTGAATACATACTCACTCAAATATTAGAAGAATTTCCTCAGATCAGCTTATTTAAGGAAGGGAGATGAAGCCTTTCGCTGCCTTCACTCAACTTGAAAATCTAATTTAATGATAGAAAGCCCAAACCACTATCCCTCCTCCAACCTGTTGAGTCTAAACCTGAAGTAGTCAGAAAGCCACCCATTTAACTCTACAACCAGTTGTTTTTATTTCAACTCTCTATAAGACAGTAAAAAAAAAACAACCCCCCACCCCCCAAAAACTTGTATTAATTTATTTTTGCATTTATCAAAATAATTCAGCTTGCGAATCATACAGTGGTAGTTGTGTTTATCTATATGTTTACCTCGGTAAAGATATAGATAGATTTTTCAGTTTTGGAGTGTAACACAGCTGGAAGAAACACAGTTGGGAAAAATGTTTATATATATATATATATATATATAAAACTTTTCACGTTGAGTACAGCATCCACTTGGTGTTATGGTTTTAGTAAGCTTATGCACTTTTAGTAAACTTATGCACTTATTTTTGTCCAGACTTTTTACTAGTATATTAAATTGAAGATGGGGGTGTTTTTTTTTTTGTTTGTTTGTTTGTTTTTTTGTGAAGGCTTCTCCAAGACATCCCAAAGATTTTCTGTTGGTTTAACTTCTGGACTCCGTGGTGACGCATCAATGAGTGAAAATGTTGCATCTTTCTCTCTGAACCACTCTTTTTAAATCTGATCCTGATAAATCCTGACACTGTCATCCTGGAACAAGTTGGAACTGAAAAATTGTTTTGATTGGAAAAAAAACTGTTTATGTGGTATATTCAGATAGTTGGCTATGCATTTTATGAGCACACAACAATACCGAACCTAAACCTGTCCAACTGAAGGAACACCATACCATAATGCTTCACACTTGCTCTGTAGGAATTTGGCATGATTGGTGCATCATTTCATCCCATTAATCTGGAGCTGGCTAAATCGGGACTCACAAGACCACATGGGCACGTATGGTGTCAATTCAACGCCAAATGTATTGTAAGTCAAAACTCAGAATCTGTAAACAAGAAATCAGAATCTCTGACCGAGAGTGCAATCATCTCTCAGGGTAATACTTTTCCTTCTATCATTCCTAAAAACATTTCAGTTTTTAAACTTTCTTTTTCAGTTGTGCTTTTTCTTTTTGTGGTTGCAATTCTGAAACAAGTCAAATCAGGGCCACATCAATCTGCATTGGGCAGACAGGATATAGCTGTAAACATAACCGGGATCTAGCAGGGCCTTGTGTCAACATCGGAGCGCCAAAAACTTGCTTGTCGAGATAATGGAGAACCAACCAGCAGAAGTAAGTTATTAATGTCTGTTCCTTCTTTGTCATACGTGATAAAGTTGTTCATGAGCTTAGCTCTGTCAACACAAGGCGCTGAGACTTTAAGTAGCCAATGAGCTACCAGATCCTAGCTGTGTCTCTGCTTCCCGCTGTAGATTGACCCACTACGGATTTGACACTTGTTTCAGAAACATGGTTTGAAAACAGCGCTAGTTTTAGAGCTGATGGAGAGATCATTGCGCTCTCAGTTAGAGATTTTGATTTTTTTGGTTACTGATTCTGGGTTTTGGTTCCAAGATTTTGTGTTTTCTTTTACAATACATTTGGAGTTGAATTGACGCCATTGGCCCTGTCCACATGTTTTTCCATTTCTCCTGACATCCCTTTTTTTTTTTTTTTTTTTTTTTTTTTTAATTGAATCACTGTGGACTAGTGGGTAGAGTAGGCTGTCCAGTTGGATGGTCAGTAGATATATCTCCAATCCATCCACATGTGTAAATATCATTTAGTGTCTGATTGTTTTGTTTTGTTTTGTTTTGTTTGTTTTGTTTTGTTTTTAAAGTGCTATTGTATCCGAGTATATAAATATAAAAAAAGTGTTGTTTTTGTGACTAGGTGAATAAAAAGCACATTATTTCTAGGCTCTACATTATATTTGTAGAGCCCAGAAAGGGTGTTTAAATGCAGATAATTTACCGATTTTTATGCTTCTTGTCATAAAGATTGTTTTTGTGTTTTGGAAATGCTCTACTTTAAATATTTACCTATTTGACCTTTTTTGCGCTGTTTTGTTATTGTTTAGCGATATTTTATTCCATGTCTGTTCTTAATCACATTTTTTCATTTATTTTTTGAATGCAGGACAGTTCTCTATTACTAATAAAAGTAACTTTGATGGGGTGATGTCACACCTCAGTGGTCTTGGTATTTCAAAAGGGCCCATCTCTTTGAAAGGCAGTTGTACCTCTCAGTTTTTAGATAAATCTCTTTTTAAGCAAGTCTTACTGTACTTAAAGTAATAAAGCTGTTTAATAATCGTGTACACTGTTAATAGTGTTTTAGTCACTTCTATCTTTACTGCATAAATACATATGTAAAATTGATTAAATACTACAAACATTGATGTTTATATGGTTTGTCATTGGAAAAGGTTTAATGTTTTAATAATAATGTAAAAAATGTCCCTTAAATTAAACTTAAAACACTGAACTTTTAAAGTTTGAGCCAAAACATCCAAAATCATTCATTTTGGAGCAGAATTGGTAATTGTAGTCTGAATTTTGTTTTTCTTGTCTTTTCAGTGGGATGCTGAGAACATTTATTTGATCCTGGAATGGTGCTCTGGTGGAGACCTTTCTCGCTTCATTCGGAGTCGCAGGATTTTACCGGAGAGTGTGGCCAAACGCTTCCTTCAACAGATTGGTTGGTCTTTTTCAGGGTGAACTTTATTTGCAAATGTTGTTTTCACAGATCAAGTAAGGTTTTGAAGCTTTTTTTTTTTTTTTTTTTGACATGCATGCATTTACAGTATTTGAAATCAGTTGTTGGACATTTTCTTTACACATAAGCCCTTTACAGTCACAAGAATTACAACAATAATGATTTCATCAATCTTTTAATGTGACCAAATTAATTAATTCAGATATTGGTCACTTTTCATTCAATGAGTTCCAGTTTTTTTTTCTTTTTTCCTACACAAAATGGAGAAACAAATCCATCTTAAGATACCAAAGCTGCAGTAGATCACAGGTTTTATAAATATTTGTATATAATCCAACAGAGCTAAAGCTTTAGGTGCAGCTCACTTTTAATCAGTTTTGTCTCTTTCTTTTAACTCAGATGCTATAAAATAACTAACTTAGTCTGGAAGGGGCTGTATATGTAGATTTTTACGAGTGCATACTGCATAATAATGTGATTGTGTTGGGTCTCAGTGTGTAATTGTCTCTGTACAAACAGCCTGTGCCCTGCAGTTTCTCCATGAACGAAATATTTCACACCTCGACTTGAAGCCCCAGAATATTCTGCTCAGCGGTTCTGTCCTCAAACTCGCAGGTGAGCTCATGTCCGTTCACATAGCCGTCAGATGAGCACGCAGACTTATGAGCTGATTCACATTAGCAGTGTGTCACACACCAGAACCTCCGAGTCACTGTTTTGTTATTGCGCTGTTACATTTACAGAGCCAGAATTCACTTTTGTTTTTAAATTAAACTGAGTAAACGTCCTTGTTCAGGTTGTACTAACATCCTGTCAAAAAAATGTTTAAAAAATATATAAACAAATAGTTTCATACAGCACTCCTTTGGACATTATGTACTATAAACATGTCAGTTTGGAGAGTTTTCAGTTAGTTCTTAGTCTGATTTATGCAGAACCACTTCCAGAGAATATGTTGTTTACATTTGGATTTGCTCTCAGACTTTGGTTTTGCCCAGTACATGTCACCGTGGGATGAGCAGAGCGTCCTAAGAGGCTCTCCTCTTTACATGGCTCCTGAGATGGTTTGCCGGCATCAGTATGACTCCAGGGTGGATCTTTGGTCTGTGGGAGTCATTCTGTATGGTAGGTGACGTACGTTCACATTTTCATCTCATTCAATCTCCTCAATTTGAATTGTGCACCGTTTCAGATTATTTAATTGTAAGGCAACATAATAGTATATTCCTGTTGTGTAGGATCAAACTGTGAACTGTATAAACATGTCCCATGAGTTTCTCTGTTGTTCGTTCTGCGGTAATTTGTCATGTGTAATGAAGTGTGACTCCACTATAATGGTGATTAATAACTCCAGGACACTGTGGCTTTTGCAGCATCGAAAGGCTAATCAGCTGAAAGAACCCGGAGGTTTGACAGAGCGTTTTTAATAGGTTAGAGCAGAATTGTATCATTTATCATATAAAGACAACCAGGTAGACGCTCCTTTTATGAGGTCAATAATATAGTGATAAAACAATAATGCTGCAGTAGCGCACCCGTGTATGGGAAGTGTGGAGAGACAATATGCAACATTAAATGGGTGGAGATTTTGTCTCAGTCAGAAAAGTTGATAAAAATTTCAGATTATTTTGTCAAACTTGAGTCATGACATGTTTATGTGTTACGCGAATATTGCCAAAGTCTAGACATTTGACTGTACTAACTCCACAGATCTCATTGTTTGTAAGGCATCATGACATGATGCAGTGGTTTCTGGTCTGAAAAAGAAATCTGGTCTAATTAGTTCCTTAATACGATTAACAATTAGAATATAAACACCATCAGTGAGATTAAAACTTTTAAGTATAAACACATTGGTGTCTAATGATTAGTTATGTGAATTTAAACCCACTTACCTTTTATTAGGGCAGGTGGAGGCAGGGTAAAAACAGGAAATGGCACGTAACTGTTTCAACAGTGTATCTCTGAGTAGTTTGATGAGATTTGCTTTGATCTAAACATAGTCAGCTCAAAAGAATAACCAAACAGAGAAACTGATAGTGATGGGAAATGCTGCAAAAGAGATGCAGTGTCAGGATAGTGGTTTATATTTTTTATTTCATGAAAAATATAAATATTGTGGATTATTATTTCAAATAATGTCCTGTTCATTGTTTGTGTGCGCACAGAGGCGCTGTTTGGGCGACCACCATTTGCATCAAGGTCATATGCTGAATTGGTGGAGAAGATCCGGAGCAACCAAGCTGTCGAGGTAAGAGATGAGCTGTGGGTTATCATCTTTTAGTCAACTTTTCTACAGAAAAACATTGATTTGCACTTGGGCTATAAAGTAGTGATAAAATATGTTAAATACTTTAGTTTGTGCACATATGCAAATGATAAATATTTAATTAAATGTAAGTGGTGAAAATATTCAGCAGACCACAGTGTGTTTTATACGGTAGTGGTGCATAATTGAATTGTCCAGATTTTGATTTTGATTTTTTTAAACCAGTAATGACTTCTATCACTCCAAATATGCAAGCATTCATTATCAGATAATCTGGGAAAAATAATAAAAAGCAATGTAGTTACACAGATATCAAAGCAGATTTTCTGTAAATAGAAGTATTTCTCCCCTCATTTTATGCTTAATTTTATTGATTATTAAACCACTAGGTGGCACATTGTTCCACTTCAGGAAGATTAGCAACAGGGGCCCCACAACTACAATCAGACTAAGCATTTTACATAATCTAATTGACATTTAAGGAAACTCTGTGATAAAACTTCCATCCATCCATTTTCTATATACCGCTGAATCTATTACTGGGTCACGGGGGTCTGCTGGAGCCAATCCCAGCCCATTTCAGGCGAGAGGCAGGGGTACACCCTGGACAGGTCGCCAGTCCATCACAGGGCTGTGATAAAGCTTGAAAATGATTAAATAAAGATAAGGTGAATAAAACACAAACTGCAAATAATTGAAGCTGTTACAAAGATTCCTTTAAACTTTAATGAAGGTCATTCAAAGGTTTCTGTTGGGAAAGTCAGTAAAAGATCACTGGAGATTAGAAGTTGTAGCTGTGAGCAGGCTTGTCTGTACCCAGTGGGCCCGTTTGGTTCACACAGACCTTTGATGGAGGAGAACTTCCAAAACAGATGAATTGTTGTTTGAGACATCAGGCTTAGGCCTAATGGACTACATTTCCACTTGGTCCATTATCCAGGAATTCACGTGGAGTTTTAAGGGTCATCTTTTGACAGGAGCCGGTGATGTGACACTGCAGGTTTTGTGGCTCCTTTCTTCCCCCCTGAAGTGTCCTGTGGACTGGGTGCAACATAATCGGCTCTTGTTTTGTTTATCAGCTCCCTCCCGGGGCCAGAGTGTCCAAGGACTGCAGGGACCTTCTATTGCGGCTGCTTGAGAGAAATCCAGACACCCGGATCACATTTGCAGAGTTCTTCAACCACCCTTTTGTAGATATGGAGCACATGCCAAGTACAGAGAGCATAGTGAAAGCAGTAAGAGAATAAGAACACAGTCGTGTCAGTGAAAAATGTTGTCTGCATATGTTTATAGATTTTATGCACATGCGTTCGCCACATGTATTGTCACATAGCTACGCAATGAGCAGAGTTGCTGTAGATCATTGACAATACTTTTTATTTGCTCTTTACAGAAAGAGCTGGTACTTCAGGCTGTGGAAAAAGACCAGGAGGGGGAGAGGTCCGCGGCTCTGTCTCTTTACTGTAGTGCACTTGAGCACTTTGTTCCTGCAATTCACTGTAAGAGCAATAACCACTCTCATATCCTGTCTGTGGCTTAAGCCCTTCAACAGTGCACTGGCTTTGTTTGAATACAATAAGCTGGCAAGGAAGACTGGCTTGAAATAAAACCAAAACATCTGCTCCCTCTCCCCACAGACGAAACTGACCGACAACGCAAAGATGCCCTCAGGCAGAAGGTAGGCCTGAACAATGCTCCGATACTCACTTTTAGATTAATTTCGATTTTCAGCTTATCTGTATTTGGTGCTCCAGTGACTCTCACTTATTCCTTCTTCATGGACACGATGGGGAGCTTGTGTTGTTAGTTTTGTAAGGCAATGTAAGGGCTTTCCTGCAGGTCAAACAGTATGTGTCTAGAGCTGAGGAGCTGAAAGCCCTGCTGGCTTCAGACAACAAACGAAGCTTTGAGGAGGCCCGGACTTCTCGAGATGTTCTCCGAGGTAAAAATCACAGCTCAATTACCTTTATTTGGTAAGCTTCCAGGAGTAATTACAGTTACATTATGGAAATATATTATATTTATGGTGATGATTGTTTTTAAAGCTGAAGCTTTTACTTTTACGGTAACTCTATTCTCTGGTGGTGGCAACAGACACTTCAACACACACAAACAGCTAAAGAAACATAATTACATTAACCTGGACTCCAAATAATGGGAGCTGTTTGTGGCCTAAAGGAGACTAATGCAGCAATTACTTCCTGTTTTGTTTTGGTTTTTTTTTTTTGTAAGGTGAAATTTATTGTGGAAGTGAAAGCTAACGAAGTAAGGCTATGTTTGAGCTAACTGGTTTAGATTATCATGTCATTGTCCATAAGAGTGGGCATATGATAATGCAGGAAGGCTTATCAATCATAAAGTAATGCATGCCCCGTGTACACGTCATACCTTTTGAACTTATATCAATACACAGAAAGACTCAGAATTTTGTTTTACTTTCACTGCAGAAATGTCTCAAGACCAACCACGACTACTAGCTGCTTTGGAGATGGCCTCTGTAGCCATTATTAAGGTCAGTTTCCTTCATTCTGCAGAGATCTACATGAAGAAAAAGTAACAGAAAAGAGAGAGTACAAACTAAATCTGCTTTACCACTCAACATCTTTAATACCACATATGTAAAGACAGACTTATATTGTGGAAGCTTTTCTTTTTCTTTTTACTATACATGTATATGTTTGTTTCTTTTGTTTAGGTAGTAAGAATTTCAAGAATGAATGGTTGCATTTTGTAGACTTTTCTGACTAGTCGCATTAGCGTTGACTCGGTTGAATGGTGAAGTTAAAAGTGATAGCAGCAGCATCCTTTTTAACTTTAGGTGCATTCAGATGAAACTGAATTCTTTCTGAAGGTTATTGGGAACAGATGTTTTCATGGGCTCTTCCTGTTATTGCTTTTGCACCACAGGTAGGAAAGCTGAAGTGAGGTAAGAGCCAGACAGTGAATGGTAGACTACTGACAGTAAACTCAATACCTCCCAGATCCCTTTAGTCTGGACACAAAAAAGAAAGGGATTATCTTTTCAGTTACTATAGAAACTACAGACACTTTGAGTGTAGGCCTCTTGCTCTTATAAATACTGGAGAAAATATCAGTTCCCTTTATGTTGACAGCACAGCAACTATAAGTAGTAAGGCTAACTATCATCAAGGAGACTGTGTGATGCAACGAAACCTGCCATAGTTAAAAGGAAAAAAAACCCTGGTAAAAAGTAGGTCGTATAAACACCCACTCTTAACATCAGCCTCTAAAATCTAAACAAAACCCAGGTGAATAGCGTGACTGAAGCTCAGGATTTATTTGGTCGATAAAAAAACTAAATGGGTGATATTTCTTTACTTGTCTACCACCAATCAGCTAGCTGTTATACCACTTTTAACAGTCCTACCCACGGTGGGAATACAACCAGAGTAAAAGCCCAAGAAGGTATGGTTTTGGTTTTTTTTTCTCTCCCTTTAGCACAACTCCACAATCTCATAATCCTCAAAGCGCCCTTAAAATTGTTTGTCCTGGATGTGCCTTATGAAGAGGTTCCTCTGGTCCTAAATGCACCATTTGGAGTGAGTTTGAAAGTACTGTCAACCTTTCTTTACAGGAAGAGAGCAGATCAGATGATCACGAGGCTCTGGATATGTACCAGCAATGCTTAGGAGAGCTACTGTTGGCGCTAGCAGGTAGACAATGCATGTCTTTCTAGATATTTCTAGACTTTTCTCTGGCTATGTAGTGTAAGAGTATATGGCATCAATGCAGTGGCATATACTTTGACAGTCAAAATCCAAAATCTGAGAACAAAAACACAAAATAAAATACAGTGATATGGTGCAAGGGGGTAGGAAGTAGTATCTCATTAGCTACTTCAAGCTTTTGTTCATGCAGTGTGTTGTGTTGGTTCCCAGCATGCTGTAGGAGTGTGTTTCTTACAGTGTGAGTTTAAGATCATTGTCCATATTATACAATCTGGTTCTGGTATTGATGCTGTTATTTTGTTATATTTCACACAAGTTTTAACAGTTTTTCTGCTGGAAACAGTTTCGGTGTAGGTGGAGACTGTTTATCCAAGGAAGCTTTCAAGAGGTGAAGCAAAAATAGTTTCATATAAAGTTGGATACAAAACAGTTTCTCTACATAGACGAAACTTCTGCAGACAAACGTGTTGCCCCTATAATTGGAGCTATTTCTTTATTAGGACTAATATCTGATAGAAACAGATGTCTCCACACCAGTTGATGGCAAACTCTAAAGATTAGCTTTTTATTTATGTCTTATATCACTATACACTGGTGCAACCAGGCAATGTTATGCTCTTAAAACATATTTTAAGAAATTATGGGCAGGAATAAAATTTGTAGCACATCAGTTTCCTTAATTATAGCTCATTTACAGTTTTTTTTTGTTTGTTTTTTGTTTTGGCTCACAAACTTGGTATTCTTTTTGTAGCTGCAATAAATCAATCTGCAGAAAACAAATCATTTTTGTGATTTGGTTATTAAGTAGCCTACCGGTGCTGGTCGAATGGGATGTAGCTTCATCAGGAACGTTGTGAACCCGGTCTGCAGACAGAGGAACAGCTGGTTCCGTCTGTGTCATCGAGTAGCCAATGAGCTCCAGTTTCTGCCCCCAAAATCTCCCACTGTACCTTCTCACCCAACGGTCTTTTTAGAACCGAAAGCGAGAAACATAAAAGCGAAACTAAGAAAAGTGAAAATGGTTAATAGATCTGAAAACATATGGTCAAACACATTTATTAACGCAGTTTGATTTCTTCATTACAGATTCTGATTTTTCCGTCTTTGATTCTGGGTTTTGGTTCTCAGTTTTTGATTCTGGTTGTCAGTACATGAGGCATTTTTAAAACAACGTCCTATGAAAATAATACTTCTACAAAAGAGATACAGAAACATCAAAGATATGAAGATAATTTAAATAAGGCTTAACTGGAAACAGAAGGAGGCTGAACATTTCAGAGGAACTTTGAGATGTAAACAAACAGTGAATTAAAATGGATTTACTACTGGAGAAAGTTGAGCAATAGACTTGAAGAACTTTTCGGACTAATACTCTACAGACCCAGGACTAATAGTATAGACTTCAGTGATTTTTATATGTGGCCTGGAGTCCTGTTGGCCGGGTCCATGAGCTCATCTGGAGGATCAGCCTAATGCAAGAGGTGGAGTACAGTGATCCAGATGTGGCTTGGAGCTAGGACGGAACCCGGTGCCAGCACCCTGTGTGTGGTATGAAAACCCTGCCATCTGCTTCCCATCTAGACACCATACTTCATTTCTGTTTGTAAACGAACATTGGAGAAAATAAAAACTATTACCTTCCTAATCAACGAGGGCTTAACTGAGTTAGTGCCATTGAAACGGCATTAGTAGAGGCTTTGTGACTTGATTGATTCAAGGTGTTGTTGCACAAGAAGGCTAAAGAAATCATATGTAAAAACACAAGTGCGACATTGAATATGACTTTTTTTTTTTTTCATTTTCTGTAGATGCATTGGGAAAACTTTCCATTTTATCCTTGGATCAATGACATATAACATACTAGTGGTTAAGCTAAATTACTAAAAGCATCGCAGTCAGCCTCTCTTTCCACTGTCCGGGTGTCTTGTTGTGTGGCGCAGCAGATACCACCACGGGGATTGTTGGGAGAAAACATTGGTTCTTTGTTTAGCTTGGAGCTCTTTGTTGCTCAGCTTCCCAGTGTGCCTCTGCACCACAAAGCCCTCCTCCTCTCTCTCCACACTCTGTCACTCTGGTCTCCAGAATGACTGAACTGCAGAAACACGACCTGACGTTAGAACCATTTCCACCCTCCAGACCCCAGTCTACACGCTAGCGAAATCCAATCTAGCAGTCGGCCTCTTTTAGAGCAAACAAAGTGATTAGGCAGTGGACTCCCCCCCCCGCCTCCCTTTCATGATTCTTGTTTTTTTTTTCTTTTTCCCCTCTTTCCCCTCTCTCTTTTGGCGAGCCAGCTGAGCCCCAGGGCCGCAGGAGAGAGCTGCTTCACAGTGAGGTGAGTTTGTGATGAAGGAACTTTGCCAGAGTATTAACAGTAAGAACGATTATCTCACCTCCAGTGGGTCCCCAGCTGGTCACATGACCCCCTTTTTTTCTTTCTTTGCTTTTTCTCAACTACAAAACATCATCACATGTTAATCTTTGTGGTAAAAACCAAACAGGATCCATAATCAGTATTACACCTATACATTATGATCCAGTTTAAAACATATTTTTATGTTGATGATGGATCACCTGACCACTTCTGAGTGAAATGAATCATTCACACTAATAAAAACAGAGTTATCTCTGCAGTTCCCCTCAGCTCTATGAAATATTGAAATATTTGTGTAATTACAAACTGTATAAAATACAGCAAAACCTGTCATTTGTAAATTCATGACCTCTGTTTAACTGACATAAATACAAAGGAGACATTAAGCATCTTCATCATCGAGAATTTGATGCCAGCAACACACTCAAACCAGCTGGGAGAGAAGCGTGTTTGTCGTTGTGGTACTTCACCCACTTTTTAGTTGTTTGGGAGCTGAAGAGAGCAAGTGTTGTAAGAGGAGTGTGTGTCAGGTCTTTCTGATTACAACATTGATTACAGAAAGCTGCTCTTTGTGATGCAGCATATATTTTCAAGAAGCTATGTATCGTGACTTCTGCCAGAACAGATGAGCACACGCATTCTGTGTCGATGAGGTAACTCGGTGCGTTGCACAGTAAGATCTGGAGCTGTCCCGCTTTTGCTGTTAACAGCTCATCTTTGGCACCAGAACCCGACATCCATTTTTTTCTCCAAAGCTGAGATGTGGACCACACTTGATTGTCTTTTAGTCCACCTGAGAGGAGCTCATGTTCAGAGAGCTCAGTGATGTTTCTGCACGGAGTTGATAATGATTGTCTCTTTGTATATTTGGAGTGGACTTTGTTGGTTTGTGGTTCCTTTGGTGGTGGAGACATGAGAACCCACTCAGGCCTTTATGATATATGTCTGGTTGAACTGGAGAATTTCTAAGTTTTAAAAAAAAAAAAAAAAATCCAGCAAAGACGAGGCATGCTGCCAATACTGCTAAAGCTGCTTTAATCACGAGTGAAGGCGAGTATTTGTCTGCACCATCTTCATATAAAGATGAACCTGTGTGTGTCAACGTTTTGTATTTTATTTATTCATCTAGTGAACCAAGAATATAAAATTATATTTAGCCAAAAAATAAGAGGAGGGTGGAGCTTTGAGTGGGCCTCTTAGTCCCCCCCATTTGAAGTTTTATGGGTGCCTGTCTTAAGTAAATTCAGATGCAGTTGTAATAATCTAACGCAGCCTGGGGAGGTGGGGCTGGGGGATTTAATTGAAAACAGGTGTGTATGTGAGAACCCAAAACAGCCAACATATGCTGCCTTGGCTGGCCTCGAGGCGTGCTTATGTGTGCTATAGAGGACAGTTTTGCCTTTCAGAGCCGGACCTCATCATTGCTGACTCTGAACTAGCAGGAACACGTTGATATAAAGATTTCCACAGATCCTGGCGTCTCATAGCCTCTGCCTCAGTATGCTATATGCACTTTGTAAGTGTTTGATATCCGGCATGTTTTTTTTTTGTTTTTTTTTTCAATATTTATTGTCTTTGTTGATTAAAGAGGTTGTGATTAAAGTTCTGTGGCTACATAAGATTGGAGTGGGCGCATCAGACGAAGAACCTTTGGTCTCGATGATTATTTACCACCACCAACTGGAGTTTTAAAGACACATTATTCAAATCTTCATAGTCGTAGGGTTTTACAATGAACCTTAAAAGCAGGAATACTCAAGAGGGCTTGATTTATTCTGGGACGGGGAGGTGACGCAGCCAGGTGTTGGGCACAGCCAGCCTTCATGATCACTGAGGGACTGATCGCAACAACAATGAGCATCCTCAAGATTCCCATGAAAGAGTCACTACTTGCACAAGTGTGGAGATACTCAACTTGATCAGATTTCGATGCAAAGTTGTGATTGAAAGATAAAATAAAACAGATTGTTGAATTACCATTTAAATATTTTGGTGTGTTTGATGAATCCATTGCTATAGTATCCACAACAAAAAGATGAAACAAAAATGAGTGAAGAAATCCTTGATTTAAATCTCCAAAGAGCTTTATTGCAACTTTATGCTTCTTAACAGATAAAAAGCCTCATGACAAGAGCTGAATACCTCAAAAAACATATTAAGGTAAGGGCTACACCTCCATGTTTTCATGTTTCAGGATGAAAAGTTTGTCTGTGAAAACACAGGATATACCTGATATGAAAAACAGATCAAGACTATAGCTCCATACTAGATAAAACTATACCAGTGGTACGTAAAACATTTAGAATCATCTTGAATGATTTTTATGGCATGTTTTCATATTTCAGATGCAGGAGACTCAGAGGGACGTGTCTCTGGATCGAGAATCTTTTTCAGATTCTGTCAAAAGCTGTGAGTGTTGCCTCTGTATTCATAAAGTATTTGTTTTGCCACAGTTGTGTGATTTATAACCTAGCAGTCATTTGAAAAGTAACAGGATGAAGAGTTGGTAGAGGAATGTGGTTGGCTGTTAGGTGAGGAACGGTTGGCCAAAGCTGCAATGAAATGTCCTTTCGCTGAAGGTTTTGTGCTTGTAAAACAGTTATGATGACCTACAGGGTAGCCAGGTATGTCTGTGTGTGTGTGTGTAACAATTCAGACATCTGCTTTACTTCTTTCACGTAGTCAGGGACGACATTTTCAAAACATTTCATTCCATGTCTTCCAAGCGGTAGCGTGAAAACACACAGTCTAACTCGGTATTTTCTGGGCTCAGCTCTTGGACGGATGGTGGATACCTAAAGCCAGGCAATATCCTGTTCTCAGCAGGAAATGCCTTAGAATTATTAATTAAAAAAGAAGGGAAAAAAAACATGGATGGAGGAAGGGCACCAACATCTCGAGCTTTCAGGAAGTATGTGGCTTCTTTTGCTGCTGCTGTTGTTTTAATAAAACCACACTACAGTCAGCTATACCAGCTGGCACTGATCCAAGAGCAGCTGCACTCGAGTGGATCTCAGCAACGCCCAAGCCTGTCTGGTGACCCTAGAGTACGAAAAAAGTACCAAAATACGCAGCAAAGTGCTGCGTACAATAAAACTACAGCCCCCAGACATTTTATATTGCACACTAAGCTGCAGGCAGTGTTTTTGTTGTCCAATTTACAAGCACCGAGCTCTCTCAGACCTTTACTCTGATATCACACACCTGGACAGTAGAAGGACTTCAGGAGAAGAAAATGGAAAATTGAAGGTCTTTCACCCTCTTAAGTCAAAATGTATTCCATCAACAGTATATTTTATTGAACATATAAAAACTGTTGTTTCAGTGTGGCTGCTTGATTAATGTTAATTCATTATTTACTAATGACTGATTTAAAATAAAAAACATGAATGTCATATGCATTGAGTCCCTATAAAATCACATTTTAGCATACCTGATCATACCACAGGAATGTCCCACTAATGTCCCACTAACCTACAGACTGTCAAACTATCCTGCTAAAAGTGAGGCCTCTGTTGTGAAGTTATAATGAAGAGATGTGCCAATAGCTGTGCGGTCAGGAGAAATGACCAAATATTCGTCAAGATTGTAGGAAATATTACGAATTCCAGAGCAAAGTTCACGCCAAAGGATATAATTCCCAGATTAGATGATGAGAAGAGATCAGACATGAGAACTTGGCTGCATTGTATCTGGGTATGAGAGTGAAACCGCTCTGAGTTACAGTTGTAGAAATCATGCGTTTCTGCATCATTCACTAACTTCTTGGCTTCGTCTCTCTTATGCTCCTTTTTATTTATTTGTTTTTTTGCAAGGCAAACATTAAGAGTATGGTCATCAGAAAGATCTTGAGACTTTATAAAGAAAACGACCAGCAAGTTCCTGCAGAAGTGGTTTTGTTTTGCTTTGCTTTTTCTTTTTTGGACTCCTGGTTGATAGAACTTTCTCAGTTGTGTTTACCTTATTTTTCCTAGTTAACGCGTGGGCGCGTAGCAAATTATCAACAGGGCGCCTCTATTTAAGACCTAATTATGCAAATTGTTCAGTGTTAGGCTTTAAAACAACAAGGTGTCACAAAATATGTCTAACATACACAAATTATTTAAAACAAAAAACTACGAAAATCTCTCTCTATTCGGTTGTTCAATGCAGTAAATGATCGTGCTCATCCACGTAGCATATTGCAAATTTATATGTACATGCAACAAATTCATTCACATTAAAGAATTAAGTTTCTTATCACCACTTTCTTTCGATATATACACACTGGTAATCAAAAGAAAGAGGACTGAAAAAACCCCTATACACCACAGTTTGTAAATATCAACAAAACTTCATAAATCCGCTCCTGCCTATTATACATTATACTGGCTGGTAGTGCGTCATAATCATGCACTCTTGTTGACGTCATGTATAACGTAAACACTGGTTAAATATGGCGAGCAAAAAATCGTACACCGCTGTGTTTAAGCTGAAGCCTCTTTCCACAGTCACAATAAATTTAAATGTCCAATCGATTAAATACTGAATAAGATTCGGACAAATTTGAGCAAGATAAGTGTCTGTCTCTGCAAACCATAACTCTTTATTGCTAGTGCGATCAATTTTTATCATAACTGGCATAAATAGCCTCACCCTAGCGCTGTGGGTGGGGGTGCGTCTATTAGAGTGGGAGCGGTAACTAGAAGAAATATGGTAATTTTTTTTCTTTCATTTTTGTCAACCACATTTTGGGGCTTCTTTGATTTGAGGTTTTGTGGTGGATTTATTCTCTCTGTCTTTTAGTCCTCTTCTCATCTGTGGATCACAAACACATCATAGACATCTAAGTGGGATGCCTGAACGCAGGTCTCTCAGGCTCACAGGAGGCAAAAATCCTAGTTTGACATTACATGTTAGTATCAGAGTTAAATAATCAAAGGGGTTTCATCAAAATGTGCTTTTTTTGTTCTTGCATTTTGGCACATTTTTAATGAAGATGATTTTTTTTTAATAGAATTCTTTTCTAAAATAGGTTTAGGCTGTCACCCTCAACTCCTGATATATATCTGTTTTTTTTTTGTTTTGTTTTATTGAATTAGTGGGCATTTTTCAACTTTTCATTGATATTCTCCTCAAAGTTTTAAAATATCAAGTAGAGAACATTGGTAATCAAATGAGAATCCTCAAGAGCTTAAATCAAGGTAACTGGACTTTCTTTACTTTGTTCTTGAAGATGTTTTACCTTCAGTACAGAGATGTGATGATCCCCTCTGGATAGAAGGTGAAACCAAGAAAAGGAAGTCCATTTACCTTGTTAAAACGCCTCACCATGATCTAGAGGACCGAGAGCCTACACAACGAACTGAAGTAGCAGAAGAAATTGACCGTAATTTGGAAGTAATAACAATTTCTAGAATGTTGAACCTATTTTTTTAATTGAATCTGGTCGAAATGGCTTTGGAATGATAGCTTCTAAAACAAATCTCATAAGTGTTATTTAGCTGGATCCATCTATCTTCATGGATGACAGTTGTGGTTACTGGAGGATGAATTACTTCAGTTGTAGTTGCAAACGTGTCATTTTGAATGCACCGTAACGCCGAAGAAGTAATGACAGTCCTTTCTGTCTTCCAGCCTGCAGTTTGCAGTGAGCGGGACAGGCAGCAGAGTAAGACTGGGATGTGCTACAGAGGATCCGTCAGCGTTCAGGATGGACGCAGAGCCTTCACCTTCCCCTCAAATCACACCACGTCCTCACCAATCAAGTACGCTATCTGGGAGGGATATTGCAGCTGCCAAACACGTCTAGTGTTTTGGCTGCTGCTGAATAGTTTTTCTACCCAGTGAATTGGCAGGTAAAGAGCTTCACTTTTTTCCCCCTAATACTGAGGGTGAAAAAAAATTGGCTTGTGAAACACTGAAAGTAGCTCCTGATATTTGGATTTGCACACTGTGAAAGTTCCCTGTTGTTGACACTGCATGTCAGAGTGCTTCGCCGCCACCCCCCCTTCCAACACTCTATTGATATGTAAATGGTGGACAGCTTGTATTACAATACCACACTGTCATGGTAAATGAATGAAACTGAGACTGCTGCACTTTAGTTTAGCCCAGAACATTCAGAAGTATTTGCAGTACACTTACAAACTGTAATAAATAAACAAACAAACAAACAGCAGATGGAATCAAATGTAAGACGTAACGTGAAGACGAATCACAGCTGTTTAGAAATGTAGCTTTAAGTAAATTATTTAATGGCCTGTGCAAACATGCATATAGTCCCTCACTCCCGTCCTTCTCCACTGCCTTTACTGTGGGTCAACCACAGGCTCACCCTGCTCCCCCTCCACCCACCGCTGCGAGGGCCAAACTGGAGAGATGCAACCTCCGCCTTATTTACACTGGTCTGGCATTTTCTGAGGTTTGGCACTGACTGTATTTGAGGGATACTCCGGGTTGTCATGCTCATGCAAAGCCTTCATAACTCTGCGTCTGTAAAACTGTAAAAAAGAAAGAAACGCTAAACAGTTAGTGGCATGCTGATAAGCCTCACTGGCATAGATCTGCTCTGACTGTTTTAGATACAAAGATGTGCTGGAATACTCCAAAAGGGAGCTTTACTTTGTGGATATAACTTTTAAGGCAACTAAAGAAAATACCTGAAACAAGAGTCGAGAGGAAGAATTTCACATTGCTGCGTCCTTGCATTTTCTCCTTTGACAGCTGTTATTTTACAATTTATTTATGAAGTGGAAAAAAATGTAAACCGCAAGTTTGATTGGAAAATAAAACTGCAATCAGTAGAAAGCATGCAGTCTGTGTAATTACTTTTATCAACAGTACAAGGTGTCTATAATCTATAATCTATGGCATTTATTTGTCTTTCTTGGAACAAATACTGCTCATCACTCATCATTGTCATCATCTAGATCTCTGATCTTCACGAGGGCCATACTAGTGACACAATGAGATCAGGACAACCATGTGTACCAGAAATCACCACCCAAACCATTGATCATATCTCCTGATTTCAGGATCGTGTAGTCCTGTATGTTGCATTTGTAAAGAATAAGAAGCACCGCAGGAGCATTTATATGAATTCTTTATTGTATTGATTATGTTGTCATATCACCATTAACTGTCACACAAACTTCTCCTGCGCATCAGGACAACTATGTGTACTGGTTGTGAGAACTGCTGACGTAGAAGGATGTTAACAGGTGATTGTTGGGAGGAGCGAGGAAGTCTGACGGGGAAAAGTATGAACTTTTGATAATGCATGACTTATCGACGAATCTAGAGGAAATGACAAATTACATTTATAAATTAAGAGAAATTACACCCAATTTTCCTCTTAGTGTCTTATATTTCTTTTGAAACAATGTAAATTCAGTGGTGATGGAGTTTTTTTTTTTTGAGAGTGGTTTATTAATTTATTATAAATAGACTGAAATACCTTATTTACGTCATGTGGCTCTGTGTAAAGTACACCTGCTAGCCTCGAGGCTCCATGGGAATATTTGTACAAACTTTTGCACTCTTGGGAAGTTTCTCCCTTTCTTTCTGACACAAACATTCAAATTCACGCACTTTGTATGTGACTAAACTCTGGTTTTGTTGAGCTTGACCCACAAGAGTCGTAAAGTAGAGAGAGATCTAAGCCTTTATCGTTGCGTTCAAGTTCGTAAATTAAGGAAAAGTTGTTTTTTTTTTGTTAAATACTGGCTCAAAAGATGATTAAGTCCTCACATCCTCCTGGCATTAGCAGGTGTTGAGCTCCACATCCTGCAGAACGTCACGCAGGTTTCCATTTGAAGCACCATGTGAGTTAGTGTGGCTTTGATTAGCCTCTTTTTGTCGTAATTACAGTCACTTCTGAGCCTTGTTTCCATTAATCAAGGAGGAGCGGAGCAGTGTTGGCATCTACATTGTTAATAAAGAGGGGTCTCTGCACACAGAGGGACTGGATGCCCTGGACTTCAGCTTTCCCTGCCTGCACAGAGAGCAGGTCAGCCATTCACCCGGGCTCAACGGCCATCGTGAATGGATCATTGTACCTGTGCGAGACAAGAGTGTCCTCAATCCTGGGGTCATTCCTGCTCTGGAGCTGTAAAGAGAAGAATGTGTGCCAGTGGGGAGGGTTGAGAGTTGTTTCAAAGAAATGTTGGATAAAGATAATTTAGAAAATGGGCTGCAGCACAGTGCTGCCTCTGTAACCCTCCCTTCCAGCCCACTCAAAACACTCAACTCCCCGAGGCTGCCCTGCTCGTGTTTATTTTGATTTAGCTTCCCGAATTGGGTGGAGGTGGTGCAGTGGGGAGAGGTGGGAGATCCGAGGGGGAGGGGTGGTTGTTTTGGAGGACCTCAGCATGCATGGCAATGATTAAGACAGACTGGGCTTAAGGCGGCCTTTGTAAACTGGAGGGAATCCTGCGAAACCGTAGCTGTGGGCCACTCTGCATCTCCGACTCCTTGTTTTTATGACAGCAGACAGTTGGAAGTGCTGCAGGATTCCTGCGGTTAAAAAAAAAAGAAATCAGGAGAAGCTGTGCAAAAGTTCACCCCCAACGCTTGGAGAGGTTGAAATCTGCCACCTGTTAGCTGCCGTTTGTTCTTCGCACGGAAGTCTACTTTGTCACGCAACATTTTGTCTCTCCAGTCTGTGAGTTTTCTCCTCTTGCCGCTGGACATTTGGACCATTTGGACAAAGAACAAGTGTGTCGCTCACTCCAAGCAGCAATGCTAAACTTTTACAATATGTTATTAACTTGTAAATACTTTGGTAATTGTGGCTTTTTGTGGAACCAGACCCAAATGGTTGTTTGTTCTAAAGCAGTTCATAATATCTTGTGCCACAAGAAAAGTCTGTGAACTAACTGAAAGTTGATGCAGGGAGAAGCTCCGTTGGCATTGAATGATTGTTTTTCCTCTTTCTGGAGTCTCAGTAGTTTGATCTCAGCTTGAGCCCAAAGTATATTTCCCATTTGTTTCCAATGAAAGTGGATTGAGGCACTTAAAATTCCTCACCAGGTTTCAGTTACACTGGACTAATCTTTGAAATATCAGATGGTGAAAACAGCCACCTACAGTTCTTCCTGCAGACTCACTGATTCAAAGAGGGATGTTTTTGAGCAAGTTTTTTTCTATTTAGTAAAAAAGAGTAAAGTTAATGCCTGGTCACATTCTAGTACATGTTTACATGTTTTTCCAGTTTCTGTGCTGATTTAGTGCACTTTCTTCCCAAAGGAATGATAGCTTTTTTTTTTTCTTTTTTTTTTTTTTTTTTAACATATCACATTTGCAGGGTCATAAACGCTCCCTGTACTTGATTTAAAAATCAGACATAATTAGGTTGTAATTACAAAACAAATTTCATAATAAATTTCAACTCTTTCCTGTTGTTTGTCTGTGGATAAATCACATTAAATTACTGCTTTAGGTCATAACTTTTATTATAAAACTTTATTGCTTCCCCGCCTTCACACAAAAGGAAGCAAAACTTAAAAAGTCTGGTTTCGTGAGCCGAATCTGAGCGACATTTGTGTGATTATATTAAAAGAGTTTACAAGACACAAACTTTATTGCATATGATTGTGAAATATATACACATTCTTCATATTCTAGCTTCATAATTTAACATCAAACAACATTGTTTAAGACTTCATTTGAAGTGGGAAAGACAAGCTGGCAGCGTTAGTACAAGGGATGAAAATTCACAAGTGTTTCTTTCAACTTTCGCTTCTTGCAAACACTTGACTGTGGCGCAGTGGAAAAACGGGGCGGACTGGACTGGATGGAGCTGGTGTAAACCACCGGGCTGTAGCTGCAGACACTCAAACAGGTAACATTAACACTTTAACACACAATGAAAGACTTGGAGAGACATTTTCTAAGGCAGTGAACCTCACCGTGAACTTGTGCAAGTGACTAAATCGTTATCAGCTTGAGCTTAATGTGTGCGCATATCATTTTGAAAGAACTTGGCTGTGCGTTAAACATTCTTCACAAGTATCCTCTAAAGTCACTTGTCAAGTTAAGGACACTTCCACACCCTTGTGACCCTCCTTTGTCCACCGACTGGGCACTGATTTCGATGGATAAACATTTTGTTGAGTGAGCTAAGCGATGTAGTGCAGAGAAGAAAGCGGTGTCAGAACAGGCAAACTCCCTGATGTGAGCCGTGTTGGGGACAGACTGCAGGTATGGTATTCACACCGGCGGCTGGCAGGTTTTTTGGGGAGTGTGAAAGCAATAATAAACCCAGGGGTCTTAAAGGCGGGCATATAGTGCAGAGGAGGAAGAGAAGGGGTGGGGCGCTCTCAGGAAAAGTTCAATAAAACAAGCTGAAATGGGGGAGGGGGACGAGACAAAGTGCTGGAGAGGCGCTTCGGTTAATTTAAGTACTTGATCCCACACCACGGCCTGTCCTCTGACTGTTCCCACAAATATTTGAAGTGTGGTTGCTGCAACAATGCTAAGGCCTCTGAAATGGAGAGCAGGGTAAACAGAGGCTGGATGGGTCCAATGTTTGTCTTGGGTCTTAATAAAGCCACACACACTTCAAGTACAATTGAAACCAAACTAAATAAGCAGGAGCTGTTTAAAGGCACACAGAAAGGTCAAAAAGGCCCTGTAACAAAGTCTGGCACAGGTTATTTCCTCCCACCTGAATGGATTTTTTGACACTTATGACAAGAGGCTTTCTCTCAGTCTCCTGATGCTGATGAAGAGTAACTAAAGTCAACACAAGTCATAAACAATCCTCTTTCCATGTGATCTAAAAAGAAAGGGAGGGAGGCACAAAAGTGGTAAAAAAAAATAACTGTGTACCATGAAGATTCCTAGCTTTAGTAATTTGCCAGACTGTGAAAAGATTACTAAATCTTTTCTTATCCCAAAAATTCCTCAAGTGTCACCATTTCATTGATAAATCCTATAAACGTCTCGTGTATTCATCATCTCAGAAGAATATCCACAAAAGCAGAAGCGCCACGCAGCTGGATAACTTCGGGGAAGCAGAAGAGCTGTCAGTGGGCCTGTAACCCCCCTCCCTGTCATTTCCCGGATCATCGTCGTCGTCCTCGTAGATGTCATCAACTTCGGGCTGGTCAGAAATAACGCTCTGGTCTCCCATGGAGCACAGCTTGTTCATGTTTTCCTTGACCACCTCGCAGAAAGGCCTCTCCACGCCGTCGCAGACGCAGCGGTTCAGCAGCATGCCGTTTGGGATGTACAGCATTTGCTGGATGGTGGCTTTACATTTGGAGGAGCACTTCCTGCCGTTGAACAGCTGCCCGCAGTTGGACAAGTAGGCCGTGAGGGAGGTGTGGCACAGGGTGTCCTCCTCGCAGCGCTGTCGGGCCTCCATGCATCCTATGCCTCCCGCATCGCCGGGGTGTCTGCGGGGCAGACAGGGCTCGATGGCGCTCTTGGCGCTGAGGCAGTCGAGGTCCTGCGCGCAGTCGCAGTTCTCCAGGTCCGGCCCGCTGCGGGTGTGATTGAGCCTGATGAGCGCATTGATGCAGTGGCTCGGGCACTGCCTCCTCGTCCCCACGATGTTCCCTTCACACGCTGCCAAGTACTGTCTGTAGGCAAGGTCGCACTCCGGCTCGTCGTGGCACCGAAGGAGCGCCTGCCAGCAGATGAATTGGGCATCTGAAGCCACCAGCACCCACGTGAGAAGTGCCAGGGCGCAGCACCAACATTTCATGCTTGAATTGGAGATCTAGTTCGGTGACGTGCACTTTCCCCACCGACTCATTGGGATGGGAACAGTTCAAACAGGTAAAAGTATCCCGCAGTCAGTCCGTTAAGAGCGCAGCAACTCGGAAAAGTTTCCACTAGTTTGCAACTCGGTTGAGTTTGCCTCCTGCTGGCGAGATCTGCAGCCGTGGAAGTCAGAATCTGACTCGGTGGGACCACCACGAGTGGCTGCGAAAAACTGAAACACCTGGGTCATCTTCGGCGGCATGTCCACTCAAAAACCGGGTACTCCAAGTGAAACTTCCAGCCGCAGTCTGCGAGGATGATGCCAGTGAAACGCGCCACAGGGCTATCCAAAGTTAACGCACGGTCTGCACACAGCATTGGTCCTCGACGCAGATCCCACACTCATCTTTCTTGCCATAGTTGGTTTTTATTCTTCCCAGCGCGGCTACTTTTAACATCCATCCGCGCATTCCAAAGTTATATATTCTTCTTTGAGTTTTTAGAGGTTTTGTCGGCGGTGCATTTTGTCCCGCTATGTGCGTCTTTGTCCCACTTCTGGCTGTTACGTTTCATGGTCCGCCGAGCATTTCCCCACAACAGCCCTCCCTCTGACGAAAAAAAAAAAAGAAAGAAAAAGTTCCCCTCTCTCCTTTCCCTCTGCTCTCCCTCCCTCTTTCACTCATTTACAATCCTGCTCACCCATTGGTCGTCATTGACGAGTCGGCCGAACGGCGCGGCTCCGCGCACTGCGCATAAATCCTCTGTGCATAGGACGACGCGTTTTGCACGAAACTTCATAATTTCCCTGCATGAAATCCAGAACCTGTGTGGTCCCTCGGCTTCTTTTAGCAAAACATAAGTCGAAAGGGGGCGGCAGGAGGTTTGCTTGCAAAATGCATTCCTTTGCAAGAAGCTCACATCTGCAGCTTCGTTCCTCGGATTTAAAAAAAAACCCTTTCCTGTGTGTGTGTGTGTGTGTGTGTGTGTGTGTGTGTGTGTGTGTGTGTGTGTGTGTGTGTTTGGGGGGGACTGCTGATAGTTGCATCGTCTTTAAGTTCCTCACTAATTGTCTCTCCCCAGCCCCTTTCTCTCGACTCCCCCTCTGCACAGTTTTAAGCCCTGATTGATAGGAGAGAATGGGAGAGAATAGTATTTTCTGGTCCGTTTCACCCTAATTGTGTCAGATTGGCCATGCAGTGGCCCAGTGTCTTTCCAGGCTGGAGATTGTTCACGGGCTGCGGCCTATCAATAGAGAGGGTTTCAGCATCAATATATTTTACAGCTATTCCCTTTCAGGCCACACTTGAAAACTACCAGTAGCTCAGGCTTTCCTGCCATTGAAATGGTAAATAACTGCTTTTTTTGGGGTGGAGAGGTGGAGGAGGGGTGCTTCTGGTCTGTGCCAGTTTTGCACAAGCTCCACAAAACAGATGGATGCACGAGTTCAAATCTGCTCAAGACTACAAAAGTTTAATTCTGCGTTTTAGACATAAACGGATTTAGGAGTAGACCTCTGTATTAAAGCCATTTGTGATATGTTTACAGAAAGGGGACAAATTAAAGGGGTCATATTGTAAAAAAACAAAACAAAAAACAACCTTTTCTGTGCTTGAGTCCATTTATTTGGATGTTTGAAATCACTACTACTAAGAAACTGTAGTATAACACATCCTGTTGGTTTGTTTGGGAAGCAGCAAACAGCTCAGAGATGCGGGACTCTATGACCTCACAGATCCAGATCAGATTGGAATTATCGAGCCTCCCAAAATGCTGCATTTACTGCTCAAAAGCTTTAACAGCAGTTTCAAAAGAGTCATCCCTTGGCAGAGGGAGGTCCAATGACAGACTCCACCCACTAGAAGTGACCATGATGAACAGAACTGTAAAGACATGTTTGAAAAGGGAGCTTTTGTGTCCTATTCCTGCCATATTTTGACCAAGACATGCCCCAGACTTTACATTATGACCTTTATTTTGTTGTTGTTGGCGGGATTTCCTGATTTTATTTTAATGTTTGTTACAAGCTAAAAAAATATCCCACACTTCGTTTAGTTTAGGTGAGCAACAGTCCTCAAACCTGACTCCTTTCTGTGTCCTAATACACATGTAGGTGAAGGGAATTAATTTATTGACCAAAGTATGTTAGGTTTTGCTATGATAGTTGGCGAAACGGCTGCTCTCAGACTGTTAGTATTTGGCTTTTTCAGTGGACCTATTACATCAACCACCAAAACAGGGAAATCTTTGGTTTAGGTGGCAGCAGCAAACTGGAACAATACTTAACTGTGACGGACATTTAGTACATTCTGTTGGCGTCAGTTTAGTTTTTCCCCCCTCTGGATCTGCTTCTTCTATTTACTTCTGGATCAAAGCCCGGGGCAGGAACTATGGAGTATGAGCAGAGCATGTCAGTTTCAGTCTCGAGGACTGTTTACAACGTTATCTTAGTGTACTAGTCCAGCTACGAGAAATTCCGTTTAGTTTGATTTCAGTCAGACTGAGTTGTTTACATGCATTTTAAAACTACAGTTTCACTCAGATGAATGCAATAATTAATCTTTTGTAATATCATGTTAACATACTGACAAATACAGCACAAAAGCTCCTGTTTCTGCCATGCCTACAGCTCTGTTCATATTGGTCAGTGTTTAATGGGCAGAGTCAATAACTCTCGCTCTTCTCAAAATGCTGTTAAAGCTTTGGGTTACACACTTCTCAGGTACAGCAAATGCAACCTGATGGGAGGCTGAGAGTAAAGATGATGAGGATGGATAATTATTCCCTGATCTGTGCTGTCACTTCTCACCGAAGGCCTGGCCTGTCCAAACAAAGCGACAGGGTTGTGCTGTGTAGTAGCTTTTGAGTTAATGGTGACTTCAAACACCCAAATAAACCTTTTCAGTCACCAACTTTGATTTTTAAAAATATTTTTTTCAATATATTATGGTATACATGGACTATTTGGCTGATTTGGTCTCTGCAGCCCTGTTCCCTGCCCCTCCTGTCCCCAACTGAATAATGATCTTTTAAAGTGAGTGGCAGTGACATCATCCCATGTTTAGCCTGTCAATCACTGCTCTTTTCTGCAGCTTCCCATGTGTGTCCTTCCACAGTTGGGTATTTTTGTCTCCACCTGGTGTTCAAGCTGCTGGGGATTAAAGAATGTAAATGACTCGGGTGGCACCCACAAAACAGAAAGGAGGTGCATTATCATAAAAATCACTTTTATTGCAGTTGGAACTTCAAATTCACTGAAACGCTCTCAGACAGAGTGACAGAGATACAGCGAAAACAAAGAAACAGCCACAGAACGAGAAGAGACTGCGTGTCATCGCAGCCATTTTCTTAGAAATCAGTTCCACAGAAAAACAGCACAAAAGTTACGTTTTGTCTATTATCACTGAGTTATTATTTCCAGTCACACACTCACTGTAAGGAAAAAGTTTTGATTTATGGCTTCTTTTCCACCTATATATCATCTTGTGATGATATTAAACAGGGCAAAAAAACAACTTATTGCAGTTTCTTTCTCTGCTTCAATTTCTTGATATATAATGAATATAGTCACATGACAAAAACCACTGCAGTGAAAATGTGTTGTCTCGGTTTGCACTCAGTAACAGCATGGCACCCACAGTAAATAAAATTCCTTTTAATCTCTGGGATTTAGGTCGCAAATGTCCCTTTCTTTTGATTATAACTTCATAATTCACTAAGAAGGAACTCAAAGGAGAAGAGAAAAAAAAGATTTTGGCTGTTGAATCATGCCAGGCATCAAAATTAGGACAGACGCGTGATCTGAGCATACGTCAGCCTCAGTACACACACACACACACACACATACACATACACACGACAGAAATGCACTGTATATAAATGCAGCACAACATTAACAGCGTTCCCCTTTTCAGTGCCATCACTTGTGCTTGGTAAGAAAACAACACAGGTATTGATACAGCGGTAGGCCCACACTGACTGTGTGTTGTGTAACACGACGATGAGAACACCCAGATACAGGACTGGGGTTTTTGTTATTAGCATTATTACCTTTACAAAGACACCACTTGACAAATCACGTCGGCTGAACAACACAATATCCACCAGCACGAAGCAGCACTACTGAGACGTCAGGGTTGATGAGATGGAGGACAGGGTGAAGATCATGTGATGGTTGACAACACTACGAGACCCAGGGAGCTGATGAAAACAGTGGAGAGCGACCCGCTTCAGGGCAACGCAGACAAACGGGAGACACGCTTTACACCCTGCTGACCATATCTGTGACATGTCTTCTGTGTTATCGACAAAGGCTTTGGCATACAAGTCCTACAGCATTTCCTCTTCTGTCATCTAAGCGCCTTTTTTTAAAAAAAATCTCACTCTCTGAATGCAGCATATTTACAGATGTACTCACAATATGGATGCTATGTGAAATTTGGGAGCACAGTTACTACACACACGTACATGTACATACTTGTAACCTACATATTGCTGCAAGTCGATCATGTTTCTCAGTGAGCGACTGACCGTTTGTGGCTTTTAATAGAACTAAAAGTGAGGAATCTCCTGCACAAACACGAACCAGGAGGCTCACCTTGGAAAAAGTGGCTTTCAGATCTTGGAGCTCAAAAGAAGACAACTTTGACGTCCAAGGCACACTTAAGTACAGAAAAAGCTATAAAACTAAAATGTCTTGATAATGATATGTCTAGGAAAAAAATTAAGACGACTGCAGCAATGTTAGTAAGATATTTCAAAGATCAGCATTTTTTTTTTGCTCTAACAGCTGTTCCTGTAAATATGTACTTTATAAAAGAATGAGAAGAGTTCTTTTACTGTATTTTAGGAACCTAAATTAAGCATTAAACATGAACCAGTGTAAGAACTGTACACGTGTGTTTTAAATCCAGCAAAGCGACTGATCTTAGTGATATCCTCTGATTGAAAGTAGCATGTTATTCGGTTTTCTGAAAAAAAACAAAAAAACAATGAACGCAGCACACACTAGTACGACTTCTGTGGCAGAATCATTTTGTGTTATCACTGGTCATGTCTGGTCAAGCGATTGAGGGAGATCTGTGAAATACAGGGAGTAAAGCATTTTACATACAAACGTTACTCAGAGGAAGAGTTGCTCAAATGGCAGGAATATTCTCATTTTCCCACATCTCAATAGGATGAGTGATGAGTTTTTAAGAGTTCATTTGGTTAATTTCTGTGAAAAACTTGATTGACATTCAGTACTTGTGAGATTTAGAATGACTGTGTCCAGTTGGTGAGATGAATCTAAAAAAACCATAGGCATTGGTCTAACTTTGCACTATGAGAAAACTGTAGTTATGCATCTGTGCCACCTGACATTCCACTAAAGCAAAATCTCTCCACCCGAGCAGCTCTGCCTCTGACAAATATTTGCACAAGTAAAACTCTGATCTCCTGAGACTCCGCACCGGCCCCATCACATGAGACTGCAGTTTTCCGTCTGCTTTTTGAGGTCTTCCAGTGTGGCCTGGGCTTTGTCTTTCAGCTGGTCAATGTCCACGTTCTGGATGTTGGACAGCTGGCCCAGCACCGACTGCTTGTGTGCCTCCTCCTGGTTGTCCTCAGCGATCATCTTGGCCAGCTCTGTGGGTAGGACCACGTCGTCCCCCGCCTGCTGAATCTGGGTCTCATCTAATTCATTCTGAGGTGGAGAAACATTTGAGTAAACAAACACACACAAATGTATATTTCCATATAGATATACCAGAGAAAACAGAAGAATGTATGATTTTTGGATGCCAGTTTTGAGCCAAGAAAGGATTTCTTTCTTTAGAAAGGCAAATATATTCATTACTATTGTTATAATATTGTTATTTTACCTTTGGCAGTCGATACTTATCCCGGAAATGGCTTCTAACTGTGGCCCTTTCAGCTTTCTTCTGGGCAAAATTAGCTTCTCGTTCTTGTCTGCAAGAAAGGAGGCAAAATATGGTTTCATAGAAAGAATATTTAAGAAGCTGGACTGTATACCTAAAATAGGGGCTTTCTCCTTAATAATTAGCCAATCGCAACAAATCCAAATATGAGAGGAGTGCATGTCACAAGACTGACTTTGTCTTCAACAATATGTGGACCATGGAGACAAAACAGAAGCAATGATGCTGAGGATGTAAAGCAAAGAGATGTTTGGAGCCCCAAATGCCGCTACATGTCTCTCCAGCTCTCCTCTGAGGATTTCACTGCTTCCAGCATGTGGACTATCAAGGAAAGCTGTTAAATCCTGAGTCACTACCACACCTTCAGAACCGCCGACCAAACCTGCATTTATAATACAGCACTGTGCTCCGCGTAAGTAGATCAAAAGAACCGAAACGGCCTATGCAAAAGCAGTTTTGTACCAAATGCTTTATAAAACAATACATCTGTCTTGAAAAGAACAAAGATGTGTGCACCCCTAATTCAAATGTATTTCAGTGTTAATTGGAATAAATTTGTTATTCCAAATTTGTTATTAAAAATTGCACATTTTTTTAAGGAGGCTTGCTTTACTGTGGGTGCTCTGTAACAAAGAGTTAATCAGCAGAAGGCAGAGGACATTAAAGATGATCACTCTTTTCATTTCTCTGGCACTCTTCATGGTCACTTCTTAGGAACACTCCCTTTTGGCACAGTTACTGGCTGTAGACACTTCTAGCTGCCAGCTGAGAGTTTTTCTGTTCTTTTTTTAGGAGATTTTCATCTTTTCTTTCCAAACTACTTTTGATCATGTGAGATTTGTAGGCCGTCACTGCTTTTCTGAGGTCTAACTACAAACTTTTAATGATCTTTGGGGTGGTGCACTAGGTGGTGAAGGTCATGGGAAAGTTTCCTTTAAGACTTACTGCACAGTGCCATATTTGTAAGAATTTATGTCATTAAAGCCTTGTTAATCCAAAAATGGTGGTAAGGTGGGTATTTTAGCTTGGCTGGTTTAACTTATGTTAACTAATGTAATCTTACATTCATTCTGATCAAATCTGTCCAAATATCTTCATATCGAATGTCAGTGCTATAACAACATCCAAAATAACAGCTACCAGAGCTGAGACAAAGAGCTCCACTGAGACCCACAGCTACTCAACTTTCCACATCTGGACCTGAGATGGTCACAGTCACCTGCAGATTTTAGTAAGCCTGCCAGCACAGCCCCATGGACGCAACTGCGGATCCCAACTAAGCTCCACCATACTTTGTTTCAGCTCTGCCAGCACTCTTTTCAAATGTTGTTGGCAAGGGGTCCAGCAAAGGTCGCCTGACCCAAGGACCCAGTGGCTACAGGAAGTAGAAACCACTGAGCTCAGGGCAGACAGTCCAGCCGGGAGGAAAGATAGCTGCTTCTGGCTGCTTCGCTAACTTTTGTCCCTCAACCCTTGTTGGCCAATCTAAAACTGGCTGCAGTGGCCTCTTACTACATTTAACAGTACAACAAACCATTTCTGCTGCAAAGTTGGACTTTTTGACATGGGGATCAGTGGAGACAGATTCACTTTTGGAGCCAGCCCCCACTGCCAGCCAAGAAACTCCAATTTTCCTTCACTACCAGGTCTGCATCAGACAAGTAAGCTGGATGTGGCTCCTTGGCTCATTCATCAACCTACCGTACACAAATTTATGAGAAGGATGCAAGAAATGTTTTCTTCTGAAGTCTTACAGTAGCTGCAGTGAAGAGGGAACAAATCAGCTCAATCTTTCATATGGCTATCAAACAGAATCTTTAGTTTTCTTCTCCAGCTAAAATTCTCTCTGGATGTTTTCCTGGTCCACCAGAATCACATTGATTACAAATATATGAATTTAATGATAAGAGGCAGCTACATAAAGGAGTCTATGGCCATTGATTATTGTGCTAAGGTTTTGGGGGTCAAACATTTCACAAGACAAACTAATGAAGTCTGAGGCCATGGTAAACGTGGTCTGAGAGCTTGAAGTGTAAATATGACCCAGCATAGGTGGGGTCACATGTATTTCTTAATTTCTTAATGCCAGTCTTGGAGGAACCACAAGGTGGGAGATATGCATTTTATGGTTGTTTTTATCTGCTCATTTATAGTCCATCAACAATCCATCAAACAGTATGTGGTGCCTCCAGCAGAGGGCAGGCAGTAGGTAGCTGTCAGTGTGTTCCCACTTCAGTCCATGCAATGTCAACAATATTGTCATAAATGACCCCATTAAGGGCTAAATTTTCCAAAAGCCTCTTGTAACAGCAAAATGACACAATTCTTAGCTAAAGGTGTCAAGGATTGGATACAATGATTAAACAAATAATTTTATTATAGTCATGGAAAACCATGAGGTTCTTATTGTGAATTAAATCTACACCAAAAGAAGTTAAAATTTTCATCTGTGGATCAACTCATCAGAGTCATATTAATGTAGGGCAACTCTGGAGGACTACAGCATGTTCAAAGAGAAATGGCTGCATCCACTGTTGTCAGAGGACGGTCGTTTAACGGGGAGATGCAGCTCTCATGACCTGGAGTTCAGTTTGGATTAACATGAGCGAGCCAAACACCAAAGGGCCATGCAGCGCTCACTTACAGCCAATGAGCAGCTTTGTATTTCCCCCTCTGAAGGGCATCAGATGACCAGGGTTGTCATTGTGGCCTCAGTGCTGAGGGGGATGAAATGCTCACATGTAACATGACAGTGTGAGCAGGCCACCCAACCCCCCCACAGCCTTGTTCTGAAATAATCTGAGCAGAACGGACTCCAGTTATCTATGCTCACATTCAGCACCTTTGACCAATAACTGTTTTCCACTGAAGGTCGCATTATGAGGGAAGATTGTCAGGCATCCTGCCATGGCCCCCTGCAGAGCCCCGTGGATGAGTCCAGCATTAAGACACTACCTCCCACTCATTCTTAAAATGTCTGCACAAGGTACTATGAGACAGTTTGGATAGAAGTGTTCATCAAAGGTGTGAGCTGATGATGGGAGAGAGCCAGCATCTGAACAAAACTGAATCTCTTCATGAGTGCAGAGCTCACAAAGTGTTGTTTTTTTTTTCTCTCTCTCTCTCTCTTTGGATCTGAATCCTTATCTCATATTAGGCATCTATGGTAAACACTTCTTTAGCTAGGAGTGATTTTCTGATACAAGGATGTGGAGTCCTGCTCTCAGGGAGGCGTCACACTAATCATTACTGAGCTACAGTCTGTTGGGGGGACAGTGTAAGTCAATATGACCTTGTTGACTTGGAGCTTACCCTTACATATGAGATTAAAAAGAATCCACGAATGTGCAAACTCTGAAAATAAACATTTAAATAATGTGCCTATGAAACAATTATGTGATTAAAGCAAGAATGAAATCAGAATTTTAAGTAGATATGATTAAATAAGATATGATTCAGGACAGTCAAAACTATCTTAACTTACATATGGATGTCGATTAAAATTGGTCTAAATCAACATCAGTAATGGAAGTTTACTGGGATGGGCTGGAGCCTATCCCAGCACTCTCTTTGGGCTAAAGGCAGGGGTACATCCTGATATTACAACTCAGTTTCTTTCACTGGTTATTCAGCCTTACGCGCATCTGTCTGACCATTAACCCCTCACAAAAATGGAAAGAAACAATGCGCTCAGGAATTCCAAATTTAAAATGGCTTCAGATATTCGCGGGAGCTCACAGACGCAGCGCTCCCTTGGCGAGAGGAGCAGCTGTGTGTGGAGCGCTTCCATTATTGCATCGGTGCGTAAAAAAGCGCGCGGCGCACCGGGAGCTCTTTGTCATTTACACACAATAACGCACAGTTAAAACACGTCGGGGCTCGGTCGCTTTTTATGATCAATACAGTCGTTTTTTTTTTCATTTTATGTGCACAGTAACAAACTTTAACCATTGTCTTACTTTTCCTCCTCTAACTGTTGCTGATATTGTTCAAATTCCTCTTGAGTCATCCCCTGCGCGGCGGCTTCTGATTTCTCCCCTTCGGATTTCTCCTCCGTCAGTCCACCTGTCAGGTTCTTCAGCTGTCCTCCCACCATGTGTTTGATCATGAAAGCCATGGCTGCGATCCGGACGGTCCTTGGTCTGGTCTGCTGGAGATGGAAAAGCTCGATGCGCTCTTGGACAGAGCAGTGGCGGTGGATAGATGGCAGTCAACTACAGTGTTTAAACCAGACGTCTCTAGATTGCACACATAGAGAGAGTTACTTTCAAAGGTTGGACGGAAGCAACCAATTCCTTGTAATATGAAATTGTTCCGACGGTGTGTCGGAAGCTGGCACTTCAGCACCACCGGCCCTGGACAGCTCCGCGCCGAGAAGGACGGAAGAAGCAGCTCAGCTGTGAGCCAACAAGTTTGGCGCTGAACTCTACCAATCCTGTCACTCCGTCCGCAGCCACCACTCCCTCCACCCAATCCCAGGCAGCACCGCCGGACTGGGAGTGCGCTCTGCATCGTGGGCTGCACGGGATCCCGTGATTCGCCGTCTGATTATGACTCGCTCTGGACTCCAGCAGAACTCCAAACAACACGTGACGAGCCTCAGTTTCTCGTGGCTGTTTTTGGTGCCTCTGTTTTTCTCAGGGTCACGTAGACGCCGGAGCCCAACGCGGAGTTTGTCAACTCATAAGAGCTTCCTAATTGCAAATTAGTGAAATGGCTGTCGGTCATCCCCGAACATGACTGTGCTTTAGCGGCCTAATCACTTAGAAATGATGAGTCGCACTGTCTTTCCTGGAGAAGTTTGGTATTATACAGGCTCATAATATGACAGGAAAGTGTGCAGCACAGATATTCCCTCTCATGTTGCTTGAGCGTGGAACCCCTGCTCTTAGACAAGCCTGATCACAATATCAGTGTCTTATGCTTATTAGCCCCTTGACAAGATTTCTTCTGCCACTTTCTTTCATGTACAGTGCTCCAGTGGAAAACATCATTTATAAAAACATGACCCACATTTGTGTGTTTGTGTGTGTGTGTGAGAGAGAGGTGTATTTTAAACAAGCATCTCAGCCAGACTTCTGACAACCAGTGTGAAAAACAACTTTGATCACAAATCAACAACTTCAGCATCCTGATCCTCAGAACAGTCTGACACCGAGCCTGGCCTACTTTTCCCTTCCCCATGGATCAGGGGTGACAGAGCGCATCTCACTGTCTTTTTTGTCACAGGCTTAGAGAGACCCTGTTACCTGCCTCACTTTAAAATCTCACTCCAACTTCAAAGCTGCCACCAGTGAATAGATTGAAACAAAACACAGTGAATCAAAAACTTAATCTCTGTGAAATTGAATAAAAGGAAAGAATTTGCCTAACCAGCATGTTTCAGTATCACCTTATATCTTTTTCGCTTTTGATATTCACAACCATGTTCAAAGCCCAGTGTCCAATCACTTTTCTATGGATTATCACTAAACCTTAACTACAGGTGTTTTAGCAGGTACACAGCATGAGGCCTTGGATTTGTATTAAAACACGCTTGGGTTTAATAATTCATACATTTCAGCAAAATGGATAAAAATAATGACATGTTACGGCTGCTGAGCTTCAAAAACAGATCCTCCAGAAATAAATAGTAAGAGAAGATATTGTTATTGCCAGATAAACCAGGTTTAAGGCTGATATGAGCTGCTCTACACTATCATTGCTGTCAACAGCCAAGGTATGAATAAACTCAGCAAAAGGAATCAAAATTATTATCTGCTTACCTGTAATCTCCACTGGAGCTCTGATCTAAGCAATGTTGGAGTTACACAGGATGGTTATTAGGAAGGATATCATTTAATTGTAGCCCTATTTATTGATTTTTAATCTCTTCTGGAAGTGTGTTTAACACGTTGGTTAGCATCGGTAAAGGTTGTTAAGGTCCAGGGGAGCACCATGAAGGACCTCACCATGTACACCTCTGTTGTGGGGTGTTCCATCAGCAAACAGGAAGCTGAGTGCTGATGACTTGGTGGACCACTTTGTGGTGCTGTGCAGAAACAATCACCTCATCTGGAACATGAACAAGACAGAGGAGATAATTGTAGGTTTTAGGGGGCCCATGAACAGGTCTGACACCATTTCCACCCAGAAAGAAGAAGTAGAGAAGTTTATATAACTTTACCAGGACAACACACTGGACTGGAAGAGTAATATTGATGCTGTACATGAAAAGACAGAAGAAGACTGTATTTCTTGAGGAAGCTTCAGTCCTTCATTGTATCCAGCAAGATGTTGTATATCTTCTATAAGTCTGTTGTGCAGTTATCTGTTTGGGTACAGCATCAGAGCCAGTGACTTAAAAAAAAAAAAACAAAACCAAAAAACCCTGCAACAAATCATTGTATTATTTGTTTTACTGGCATGTATTTAATTTTTTCTTGTGTTTTGTATTTTTTAAAAATAATTTTCTGTTCTTACTTACACATTTTACAATTTGCTTCTCTTAGTGCTGTTAATCTTCTAAATCTTTCTAAAATGTTTATGATCTGACTTGGACTCTTCCCTGTAAAGCCCTTAGGGTTGCACTTGCTTGAAAAGTGCAACTCAGCATTGCACATCTTCTTTACCACAGTAATAAAACAACAGAGCGTCTTCAGTCACATCTTCTTCACTTCTTCACATCTAGTGGGATGCAGGACACTCCTGTGCACTGATTTAACATCCTGCAAAGATTCTCGATTGGGCAGTAACCTAATCTCATGTGACTATAACAAGATTGAATTCAAACATTAAATTAACTGCATAAAATTGCTTTCAAATTATTGCAATAACTCACTTGAGTTAAATTCTGCAGTGGAGTGGTGATATGTGTTGGGTGTAGCCTGCCTTTCACCCTGTGACAGCTGCTACAGACCCAGCAGATGTTGCCTAACCCTAACCAAATAGATATCACAACTTTGTTTATGTTCAGGAAACACAGTTTTAGTATAGTAATACACCTCGACTACCATGTGCTCCTCTTTGTCCTCCTCCTCCCACCTAAAAAGGACTTTGTGGCTTATTTAGTGACACAGAATAAAAACAGGTATAATCTAGACTTAAAGGGAAATATGTTTTGAGAAAGACGTGGAGAGGATGGCTGCTGCTCAGGTGGCAGGCTATAGCATGCAGATGAAACTGCCAAACAAACAAACCAGTGAATCAGCAGTGTACCTAAAAAGATGCAATACAGATGTGACTTCTTTACTTGGGAAAGTAAAGGACTGAAGAAAAATTAATTCAGTAAGAAAAGAAAGTGATGCAAATAACTAAATTCATCACAGTTTAGCCTGATGCTACTACAAGACCTACTCATATACATTTAAAGCAGAAAAGTATAGCATGAAACTCTGGATTTCTATAATTTATTGATAGTATTTTTCTTCCAGACAACAAGACAAGTGAATATAAAACAGTTGCATATAAATTCCACAACAGCCTGTCAGGCCCTGCAGATAAAAAAATAAAATAAAAACGTGTCAGCTAGCAATAAATAAATTGTCACAGTGAAATAACTTCAGGTCAGGTGACATTTGCCTTCACTTGCAACACAGAGACATGAAAAAGGATCAAGTATTTGTTTGATAAGAATACATACCACTGAAAGGAAACCTTCTCCTCAAAATGCAGGG
The DNA here is from genome assembly GCA_028564865.1 of Zenarchopterus dispar. Lineage (NCBI taxonomy): Eukaryota > Metazoa > Chordata > Actinopteri > Beloniformes > Zenarchopteridae > Zenarchopterus > Zenarchopterus dispar. The sequence continues at coordinate 18,658,943 of JAOWBL010000018.1, forward strand.
AGAGAAAAAAAAAACATTACTCACACTGGCTGATTTAAAAATAGACTCATGTTCATGCTCGCTGCCTCCTGCCCCTGCTCACTTCATGTTACCGTCTACTTGACCAAAGCACGGTGAATATTAACAGTTTTCTGTTGAGCATGTATGAAGTATATTTGCATTGGAAGACGTGTGTATACTGTAAACGCTTGTGTCAGGTTTGGATTCACATTTTCAATCAAACGTGACATACGAGCTTCCCCTCGTGTGTTTAACAAAGTATAATATCTGTCAGTGAATACTAGAAAAATGAATCTCTGTGCAGGTTGGTTTGGCAAATGTTTTGATGTTGAACACAAATATGAATAAATTTGAGGCAGCAACAACAAAAGGTTAGACAGGCGTGACTTGCTGAGGTTGTTGTGAGCCGGCAGCGATCACAGTGTGAGTCAACATCACCGAAAGCATCATGCTGGCTTCTGCCCAGTCTCACTTCCAGCCCAGTTACACTTGATCTCCAGGGATTAGGAGGCTGTGTGGGATTGGGAGCGCGATGGGCTTATACACAGCATCACTCATGCTCGTTGATCTTCAGCAGCTGAGCGTTACACCTTTGTCTCTGCAGACACAGATTAGATTCATCAGACGAATGTGCCCGGCGGCAAACAATGTGCACATTTAGGGGAGTTCTTAAATTCACTCACAGGAGGCGATGACGCCATTATCGAGTCACTGGGATGCCTGCTCTGAGAAAATCAGTGTATGTGTGTGTGTGAGAGAGAGAGAGACCCTCCCACATGAGTTGACAAAATATCACACTACTCACATTCACATGTGTTTGAATCAGGGAAAACCTCTGCAGACATTTACAGAACCTTATAATCCTTTTTGAATTGTATTCTCACCTGCATCAGGGGCTGACCTGAGATGCTTGAGACAGGTGGGGTCACAGCAGCCCAGCAGCATACGGTAACAAGCGAGTCGGCCCAGCAGACGTGGTTTGATGCCCTGCAGGCTGTCCAGGAGGTGTTGAACCACGCCACATGGCGGCATGGCAACTGTCCCCACGGCTAACATCAAGCGCTTCCACATGAGATGAATATAATGGCCTTGATTTAGCGCTTGAGAAGACCATTTAAGCTTTATGTTTAAAGCTGCATTGAACCTAATTTGTGTCACTTCAGCAGGAGGGAGGAAATTCAGATTTTATTTGCCCAGGTTATAAGAGAGTGAGACACACATCTTCCTCTGGGTCTTCTGCCTGCAGCCGAGTACTGGGGAAGCAGATGGACGTTCATTTGTGGTGCTTACAAATAAAATATTGCATTAAAAAAAATGAAATGAAACATCTCTTTCCAGAAACCGTACCTCAGCTTCACAGGATAATCCACAGAAGCCAGTGCCAACCACTTTCAGAGGGGCTGTTTCTTCACTAGAAAGTAGTTCAGATGGAAACTTGACAACAAAATCTGTGGATTATCCTGAGCAACTGGGACACAGTTTTTGGAAAGAGACGTTACTGTGAAATGTATTTCCCTCCAAACGTTTCAAGCACTAAAAAAAGGAGTGGTCTTAAGTCTACTGTTCCTCTTTAGTGATGTAAAACATTAGAACACCTGAGAAGACACAGCCTGCATCTGTCTGATCGAATCCTGGCGTGTAATCTGCATGTAGAGACGTTTCATACAGGGCGGGTGAGAAGGTACGACCATTTCTACCTCACTGCAAGTTCAGATCAGCTCCAGATAATTAAACATTTTCCTACTGCGTTAATGACTTTAAGGGCTATTCTATTAACTAGACGGTATAAATGAAATATTATTTTTGCTCACTTTAAAGGTAAAGCATGCGCCACTTTGAGTAAACATGAATGAAAGTCAGAGAAACTGGTATCTAAACACGGTGACAAATTTGTAGGTACCCTTCAACTAAAGAAAGAAAAACACACAATCATCACTAAAACTGACAAAAGTAATAATTAATAATAATTTACTGAAAATTAACATATAAAAATCAAGCATTGGTTTTGCATTGTTGTTCAAATAAATAATAATAATGCTGCTAATAATAAGTAATTAAAGTGGCCTGGACAGAACTGATGGAAACCTCAACTTAATAGTTTGCTTCACAACCTTTAGAGTCAACCACTGCAATCAAGTGATTTCTGTGACTCTCAATGAGACTTCTGCACCTGTGCACAGGTATTCTCCACCTGTACACAGGTATTTTGACCCACTCCTCCTCCAGCTGTCTTAGCTTTGAAGGGTTTCTTCCCCAGACTACAGGATTTAGATCAGGATTCATAGATAGTCACTTCAGAATAGTCCAGTGTTTTGTTCTTAGTCATTCTTGGCTGTTTTTACTTGTTTGTTTTAGGTCTGAAACCACCTGGTTTAGGTCATTATTCTGCTGAGGTCACATGAACTCTGGCTGAGACCAAAGTTTCAGACACTGGACAGGACATTTCACTCCAGAATGTCTCGACAGTCCTGAGATTTCATTGTACCTGGACAGATTCAAGACATCACCAGAACATGAGGCTGTACATTAGGCACAGTCTTCTTTTCTTTGACGGTTTCATTTTTGTGTCTGTGAACGTCAAGTTGACTTGTCAAAAAGCTCAAGGTTTCATGTCATCTGTCCAAAGGACATTTTCCCAGAAACTTTGAGGCTTGTCAACACGCATTTAGACTAATTCAGTGACAGATGGTGTGATCTGACACTGATGGACCTTGATGTTGGAGTTCACCTTGAATCTCTTGGGATCTTTGGCTATCATTTGTATTCTCCATCTCTTCAGTTTATCATCAGTTTTCCTCTTGCGGCCACATCCAGGGAGATTGTCTACAGTCCTGTGGAGTCTATTACACGACCAAACTTCTGAAGTTTACAGCTGCAGTCTCAGGAACAAGAAGCTGCTTGGAGATGGTCTTGTAAGATGTTTGTCCATAATTTTCTTTCTCAGCTCTTCAGACATCTCTGCTGTCTCCAATCCATGTTCAGTGTGGTGAACACCGAGATATCGAGCAGCAGAGTGATGATTTTTAACTCTCCAAATAGCCAGACTGACTGACTGCACCAACTAAGTTACCCAGGCAAGTTTCACCAGTTTGTGTTTTTATGATTCTGTTGAATCACAATTGAATAGCAATGTCAGGTTTTTCATTAATTAATTTTTAATATATTATTATTACTTCTGGCAATTTCAAGTTACTTCACTGATCATTCTGAGTTTTTATTTCTTTAAGGTATTAACAAGCTGAAAATGCCCACTAAATAAATCTTTTAACTGAGAGGACTGAAAAGGAGGTGGCCAGACTGGGATTATTATGATTAAGCTACATATTGGCGTGGTTTAAAGTGTTAAAAGAAGCTGCCAACAGACACATTCTGTGACAGAATTCACAGTGGAAAATGCACAGACCGAAAGTGAGAAAGATGAAAATGAAAATGTTCTGAGAACTGAAACTGAAATAGCCTGTGAAAGTGAGTGTGAAAAAAAAGCTCAAAATGATCTGCAGCTGCCTCCAAAATGACAACCAAATGTGTTAAGCTTTGTTCTAATAACTGCCAGGAAACATTTTTGTTTTTCAGAAAGCAGTGTTAAATCCAAAGCTGAATCACACAAAAGTGAATATTTCTTTTTCTATGATGATGACAAAAAGACAAAATAGATGTGTTTCTGGTAGCAGTAACTCTGAGACAAGGTTTTCAACCCTAATATTTTGTGCAGAAACGAATTAAATGTTTGCACCAGCTTGTGTAAGGGAATTCCTTTCACCTTCTTCGGTATGTCCAAGTCTGCTCCCTGATCCTTCTACTTACTTTATGTTGTCAAGAGAAAATAGAAAACAGGAAATCAGGATGTCACTTACTATTGAAACCCTCATGATGGAAACTCTGGATAATCTGAACTGTCACAGAGAGAGGCCAAATCAAGAACCAGCACAAATGTCACAGCAGTCAACAAAGCAAGGCTTCAAAGTATCCACACAAATACCAAAACTACTTCTATGTACACAGCCCATGTGTTTTTGGTGTGAGACGATGCAACCATTAGACTCTGACTAACGCGTCATTATTTGACATATGCCGAACGCACAGATCGTTGCAGCATTTATCTGCAGTCAGTCCACCAGCATGTGTGAGCAAGTGCTTTTTTTTCTTCTATTTTCAATTGTATCGACGAGTACGACGGAGGTTGGAGCAATGACCCTAGATAAAGTTATCAAATGTAAGTTTGACTCAAACCTGAAGCCTATGTTTGTCACTTCTGATTAGTTTTGTCTCGTCACTGTGGATTCACTCGTACTGTAAGTTATGTGGGACCCACTGTGAATTTTATTTCTTTTCTTTTTGCCCATTCTGAATGTTTAGCCAGGTTTAGGCCCTGAAAAGAGTAGTTTGGAGTAGAATATAGTCTGGGGTGTGCTGGGGTTCAAATCATCCCATGATGTGTTAAAAAAGGAAAAGAAAGTAGCAGATAAGTGTGCGTGGTACTTTGCAACACGTTGGGAAAGCCATTTTCTGTGTCAACATGGGAGTGCTTTCATTAACATCCTGCATGGAGGCCTGACCTTGTCTCGACCCAGCACCTTCACCTACCCATCACTGGTGCTCCTGATTGTCAGCAAATCCCTGCAGCGAGTCTCAAAAGACTGGATGATGTCACACTGCCATGCACAAATACCAAAAGAGATTTCTGAAATATGAAAAATGTTGCTCTGTCTCATATATGTGCAGTGTCTGGACCACAAGAGTTTGACTGTGTGATCTTCATTAAGACTCAGTAGCATTTCTGTGCTGGAACAAGTGTGTTAATCCACACACTTTAACAGTTTCATTTTCTCTTAAACCGCTGCCAACCTGCTAAAGCCACTTTACAGAAATGGGCCGACATCAAATGAAACTCCTATCTGCATGTACACTAGTCTTAACACCGACATGCTCCACTTCTTTATGTTCAAAAGCAGACTTGTATTAATATAAGTAGCTGTGGTTGGTTAAAAAAAAGCTGTAAAAATCAGGGAAATGTTGGGGCTTCACTGCCATGCATGTATCCACTGGGCTGCAAAATGACTGCATGGGGAGGCACAGATTGGTATGTCGGACATGTGAAAAGGAGATATCGGAATATTATATAAGAAAAACAAGCATTTAATTAGAGATGTTGCAGAAGACAGATGATCACATGTATGACGCCACATTATGAGCATATGGCTGGCTGCTCAGGCTGCTCAGGGGCTGCAACGTCTCCTTTCACTTTTCGTTAAACTCACACTTCTTTCCCCTTTAAAGCTCTGTACACTTGCATAGCTCTCTGCTTCTCCCCTGGTCTTACCCATCACTCCTAACCACCCTCCTCTTTTTTCACCATTACCCCTTCTACCTTCCCTCCTTGAAATCCCTGCCATCCTCCCTCCCTTGTTTCCCCCGCCTGATTTAGACCTCTCGCCTGAGAGAAACATCAGAGCACAATGGGTTAGTGCTGGCTGAGCTTAAGTGGAATGAGAAAACCGTAAAATTTTCATTCATGGGTAGATACAGACAATAAGCAGAGAGAGGATGAGATAATATAAGCTGGATAAAGAGGAGAGATGAGGATTGAGGGGGTGAACCTTGAAGTGACCGAAGATGCATTAAAGGTCAGTGAAGACGGGACTGTGAGGAGTGGCTGACTGATGAAAATTTTCCCATTTAGACAACAAACTTTCCTGATTTTTTTTTTCACTTAATAACATATGGCACATAATCCCAGGCTTTTTTTTTTTGTGGAGTTTCTAAGAGCGAGTCCCTCAGTATCCAAGTATTCATTAACACTCTGCCCTGAGTTTTATAGAAAGCTTTGAAGGATTTTCTTCCATATTTCACTGCTGTTTATTATTGTATGCATGGGTAAAACACTGATATAAAGTCCAAATCCACATTATTGAGTAGAGGTGGATGTGAACTTCGTGACTTTGCAAACATATTGTATAAATGTTGCAGAAATGCAAGTCAGCAAGCTAATAAATCCAGCCAGAAATTTTTAACATGCTATAAATATTCTTACTACTATTCAGGGTTCTGAAAAGATGGAAAATGCTTTTTAGGTCTGAATATGTTGCAGCCCAAACACACATCCAGAGGTTGCAGCACTCCTCGATGGCAGCAGCATGCCTGTCGCTCAACAAAAACTGCTCAGAGTGGTTTTCAAGAACTCAAGAAAGCGCCCACGGAGTCGACCTGACCTCCAAACCATCCAGATCCGAATCTGAATAAACATCCTCTGGATGTCTTGAGACATGTTCCACCAAAGTCAGAGATCCCAGTCTGTAGTCACATTTAAGTTACATATAGTAGAGACTTGAGACTTGACTTGGACTCTTGGACTATCTTCACCTTTCATGTCACTCATTTCCCTACCATCAAATTTAACCTTGTGCACGTGTGTTCCCTCCGATCACAGATGACAATGACAATGAGGGTTAACCCACATGCAGCTGCGATGCCTTTTGTGATAACAAGATAAGAGACAACAAGGAGCTGTAGGCTACAGGAAAAAGCTGGAGAGCATGCTTAACCCAGACAATAGGCGAGATGTTTGTTCAGAGGTAAAAAAGACCAGACTCCAAGCAGAAGGAGGATCTGGTAGATGGAAGTCTGGACAGATCCAATGAACTCATCCTATTCTTCAGTAGATTCAGCTCAGAAACGATCCCAAACCCTCCAGGATCCCACTGCAGTTTGGTTATCACGTTGGGGTTGGAGTTAAAGACAGCATCATACACCTGCTTCAACAAACCCACAGTCACCTGGACAAAACAGGCAGCACTGTGAGATCATGTTCTGCTACTTCTTCAGTCCATTTAGCACAACTGTTTTTCTGTGGAAGAAGAAACAGGTGGGTGCCTCTATGATCACCTGGAGTGAAAGGGGTTATTGTGGGAGGACAAAACAAGAGCTGGTGGATTTTGTTGTGTGTATCGACACCAAATGGATGTTTAACCCATTCACATTTAACCCCTCAATGCCTGAAGAAGAAAAAAAATCAAGCTTCTTTTTTTGGAGTGTTTACTACAAAAATCAGTCGGGGGTGTTTAAAAACACCCCCAACTCATTAGTTGCATTAGTTGCAACTCATTGAATATGTTTTAGACCTGTCCAAGGTGTACCCCTCCCTATCGAGCCTGGGGCAGACTCCAGCAGACCCCCACTGACCTTGTAAAAAGGGTACAGCGGGTATAGAAAGTGGATGGATGAATACATTTTATAATTTTTAAACTCTTTATTTTATTGTATAAAACTTTT
>JAOWBL010000018.1:18666311-18678239 GCA_028564865.1 Zenarchopterus dispar
CTGAGCCAAGTCAAACAGTTTAAAGGTAGTTATAGAAATACTAACCAAGCGTAGGTTAACTTATGACTATGAAGAAAGCAGGAGAAAATTCCTAGAAACAAAACAAAAACATTATTCTAATATTTTAATATAAAAATCTACTCAAAACAGAGAATGCTTCCTCAACAGTACTGCCAGATGTGGAAGGAAAACGTTGGTCTTTTTTATAAATAAGAGATTTCTTAAGCAAAACCTCATATAGAAGGAAAAATGTTTTTTTTTTCTAAAAAGAAGTAAATACTATAATTTATATGTGAAATAATCTCCAAACCATCTACCCATTTAAGTGATTAATCTTTGCTGCACTGTAATCTCATAAAACCGTAACCCCACCAACACACCCACCCACAGAGCAGGATAATGATGCCGCCGTTTCCACACTGTTCAGATGGAATGATTTATTCATAATCATGATAGCATAATAAAACAACGAACATTGAAAGCACTGACAGTTGAACCCAAAGTCTCTCACACACAGCATGCACCACGCCGATCCCAGCGCTCAGGGACACTTAACGCCCCCGACGCCGAGACGCTCCTGGCCTCCCAGAGTCGTCCTCTTCTTTTCTGTCCCAGTCAGTTGTTCCTTGTTCTTTCTTTTAATCCTTTAAATATATTTTGATATAAAAACAAGCCCACATATGATGAATCAACCATGTTTGTGAACTGCCTCTCACCCCCGTCTTCTCCTTGTATTATCCTGCCCCGACCCCCTCTCGTCCTCGAGTCCGTGCCGCGTCTCTGGGCTGTTCAGGACGCAGGACGAACATGAAACTGGCCCGTAAATCTCCTCACTTCCTCTTCATGTTCTCCACATTGGGGAACGGGGGAAAAAAAAAAGTCTTATGTGGAGATGGTGGCGGTGGGGGGAGACGGCAACAACAACAACAACAATAATAATAATAATTATAACAAAAATTAATAACCTCCCTGAAAAAATTAAAGCAATTAAAAAAAATACCTATTTTTAAAAAAGTAATAAAAAAAAAAAAAGAAAAGAAAACGCAACTGTTCAATTAAAAGACTTGGAGGGAAGTCTGGAGCTCTGTAGACTGGAGGCACTTTGGCACAGAGCGAAGGCCCCACAACCTGACAACACGGCCGAGGGAAGGGCTGGAATGACAGCTGGGCTGAAAGGCATGCAGAGCCACAGGGCGACACCAGGGGGGGGTGAGGAATGATGAAAGGCTGGGAGGGAGAAATAAAAAAAGAGCACCTGACAAACGTGGAGGAAAAGGCCAGCCCCCCCCTCCAGTTAATGCCATGTCTCAGGGGGAGGAGAAGGATGAGGGGGGGATACAAAGAAAGAGAAAGGACCTTTCAGGTGGAGGAAGAAAAGCAGCTTGGATCAGATGACTGTGAAAGAGAGAGAGAGAGAGAAAGAGCAGGTGAGCAGCGGTGGGAGTGGAAGAGGTGGAAGGAGCAGTGGCCCATCAGGAGAAGAGGAAGTTGTCTGGCAAAAGCTATACAACACAAACAGGAAAACAGTCCTAGTGTGGAAGCAGAGGACGGCTGGTGGACGCCTGCGGTCCGGGGGAGGGGGCACAGCGTGCCAGTCCCACAGGTCAACAGGCTGGGCGAGCAGGAGGGAGGTGCGGTGGTCCAGCTTCTCCTCCTCCTCCTCCTCCTCCTACCACCATCCATCTGTGCTGGGGCTTGCGTCTTGCCCCCAACCACACCCCCAACCACGCCCCCCATCCCCAGCAGCACCTCCTCTTCACAGGTAGAGCTCCTTGGCTCTGATATGCTGCAGCTTCTCCCTCAGCATGCGGAAGGAGGGCCGCATCACGGGGTCCAGGGTCCAGCACTGCTTCATCAGGTCATACACCACAGCTGGACAGCCGTCTGGGGCGTCCATCTTGTAGCCCTTCTCAACTCGGGGCACCACATCTTTCAGCGGCTATGGGACAGAACCCAGCACAAGTTTCCATCAGGTCATTAAAGACTATTCTTCACAGCAAATTACCAAAACACTAAAATGTAAAAAAAGGTGAAGTTGCCAAAATAATCACGATTTTTATTAGAGTCACGCCATCATCAATCGCTCCAGCAGTTTATGGAATAAATCCAATTATTTTGAGGTAAACTCTGAGGCAGACAGGCATTTTTCTAATAAAGCAAAAGGCATATAAAAATATCCCCTCCTCCAGGACTGAGATGCACTGCCATCTGCTGGTGGGTGAGAGTACTTACAATTCTAGGGTAAGGCACACGCCCGAAGGAGTAAATCTCCCAAAGGAGAATTCCATAACTCCAGACGTCTGACTTGGTGGAAAACCTCTGTCGAACAAAAAGAAAAGGAAAGATTTATGTGTGTTGCACAAAAGCATTTCTGTCCACCTCCAGAAAATATTTAGACTAACTAAATGCTTCCAGATCGAGTTAAACTGGAGCACTCTTCTTTCATTTAGAGGAAAAAAACAAAACCCCAGATGAATACTGATATGAGGGAAGCTCCTCCTTTTCCTCTCACCTTCTCTCTTAGTGCTTCTGGGGAGGTCCACTTCACGGGCAGCTTGGCAGTGTCTTGTATGGAGGAGGCCTCTTTGGTGAGGCCAAAGTCGCTAACCTTGGCGATGTTGTCGTCGGACACCAACACGTTACGAGCTGCCAGGTCTCTGTGAACGAAGTTGTTGGCCTCCAGGTACTCCATTGCTTCACACACATCGCTGACGGGAGAGGTGAGATGATGAGTGAGGATGGTAACAACACACACAAGTGTCTACAAGTGTCTGGTTGTGGTAACGTCTTCTGTTATCTACTCTTGACAGGGGAAGATTGACAGCTTTGATGTGAGAAGATGGTGTTGCTTTAAAAGTAAGAATTAAACTTGACAGAACAAGGATTGAAGGATTCCTCTGTTGAATGGGTTTCTTCCTTTACTTGATTAACTCCATGCAGTTAAAATCTTTTCTCTTGCACTTCTTTAATGAGTTCAGTCAAGTATTACACGGTTTCCTCTGTAAATGAATTATTATAAACAGCTTTATTTACAGAATGTTTTATGTTCGCACTCATTTGTCAAAGGCGCTGGATTGCAGCATGAGCTCAATAACAGATTAAGAAAATAAATGAATGTTTAAACACTCTTGACTTGCCGTTAAAGTAATCATTTATCAAAGAAAACAACCTCAGTGATGGGTTAACACGAAGCGTGACATCAAAGGAGCAACTTTAGATTTTTTTTGGCTGCGAACTTATTGTGCTGATTGAACATCAACTTTTTGTGCAAATCTGTTACTGATATGAAAAGAGACGAAGAGAACTCACAGTGAGAACTTGAGTAAGCAGTCGCCACCGAGAACGGTCCGTCCTCTGGAGCGCAGGTAGTCCACTAGGCTGCCCTGTGGTGCAGTTCATGTCATCAGCACAACACGTGGATAAACACTCACATTACAGAGCAATCCGAGTACTGGGGTGAAAAATAAAATCCTGACCCCATGATGCTGAGATGTGTTGGTGCTATTTTTCCCCATTCAAACTATCAAGTAGCTGCGAATACCAAGTGGCCAAGCAGTGGTCGTTAATGGGTTAACACCAGAGAAACATCCTGCCTTACACAGTTGAACACGTAAAAGCAATTTGGAGATGTGGCAAGCCAGATTTCTCAACTGTATTGTGGCTGCTTTCTTTAGAGAAGTAAAAATTTCAAAACAAACCAAAATCCAGTCACGAAAAGATCGGAAATCTAGAAACAAATATTCAAATTATTGTCTGAGTGTTCACATGAAACAATGTGCCTCGAGTTATGTAGACTAGTCAGCCACGTGGAGCTGAAAGTGATATGAACTGAAATATGTGCCGGGAAGGAACAAGACAACAATGATGAAGAAGGTCTTTTCACAAAAGAAATAACAGTAATAATGTTGCCTGACCTTGGCCATGTATTCTGTGACGATGTAGAGACTCCCCCTCTCCTCAACAATCACGCCTAGCAGCTGCACCAGGTTGTTGTGCCTCAGTTGCCTGTGCAAACAAAGAAACAGAGGCTTAGCAGGGAGAAAAACATCGAATACCTCTCCTAAACAAAATTAAACATCTTCAGAAACCAAAGTAAATTAAAAAAAAAAAAAAAAAGAATAGAGAATGGGCTTGAACCTAAAAAACACAAGTGCAGGCACAGAGATGCTACAGAGATGGTGAGAACAAGACAGAAGTCGGGTCTTACGTCATGACGGAGGCCTCAGCGATGAACGCCTGCGCTGTAGCGTCATTTTTGATGCACTTGACCGCCACCTTGGTTCCTCTGTAGTCTCCCACCATCACATCTGACAAAGATGTATGCAAGTTCGTTTTCTTCTTCTTTTTGTTTAATTAATATCATCCACAGTAACTGATTTTGAGTTTGAAATAATGGATAGAAATAAATCATCCAATGTGTGCATCTCACCTCCGAATTCCCCTTTGCCAATGGTCTGGAGCAGTTTCAGCTCTTTTCTGTTCAAGGCCCAGCCACCTGCCAGGAGGGAACAGGAGACTCAGAAATCATGCCGGAGGTCTAACAGTCCTGGTAAATTGCGGTGTTGTAACATGAGATTACGACTTTAAAAAATTGGAATCACACATCCAGAACTCCTTGCTCTGATCCTTTTTTTTTGGTGTATAAAATCATTAGTTCAGATGCGTATGTCCCAAGAGATGAAGGACAGCAGAGAGGAGCAGGGATATCCAGAATGACCTTAAGTGTTCGTGAAGCATCCAAACACAAAGAAATAATCACATACTGCTGATTAATGCTATTAGACCAGGAATAATGCAACCTTCAAGGGGACTGTACGCTGTGTGTGAGGGGGACAGTGTGTTTGTGAGGCCAGCATGGCAGTAAATAAAGACAGGTCCCTGTGTGCCCTGGTCCCCGCAGAGCAGCGTAATGAGCTCAGTGTGATCTTACTCCTGGAGAACTCGTCTTGTGCCGCCACCGTCCCCTCCATCAATTTGGGTTTAATCAGTCTGGTACAAAGGCCGTCAGCGTCTTTGGTGTAGTGCTGCAGAGACAAAGAGAGGGGGGCAGAATTAAAAGCTTGTGTGTAAGATTACAATGAAAACTCAGGGTCACTTTGGAAAGTGGGGTTTTAAGCTATTAAGAGTGTGTATTATGTAGAGCTGGTTGAGAGATCAAGAAACTGTATTAAAATTAATTAAGACTGGCAAAACTGTTTACAAGCTTTTGATATGCAAAACAAAAGCGAGACTGTTAAAGCAAAGCTCTACAGAGGAGCATGGAGGTGGCAAGGAGGAGACGACTGCTGTGAGATTTGATGTGAGGACGCGCCATCGACCAAAGAGACGCCCTACGACAGATTTAACTGTTATCAACATTCATCTGTGTTGGAGGAGCGTTGTCTTCAAGGACAGCAGGATCTCTGGATTATTTCCATATAAATGCAGAGTAAAGTAGGAAGGATCCATGCTGGGAGGATCAAGAGCTTTTAACCTGTGGAGGAACAGGTAATCTTGCCATATTGACAGCCACTTGTGTAAACAGTCTCCCCTTTAATGAATCATTTTGGCTCAAGTCTTTTGATTTTGATGCATATGGTTAAGAAAAGAGCACAACAAAGAGACTAACCCACACTGTATGGAGGGTGCGTGGGCATGAGAGTTCAGGCTATTCAACTGTTCTCCCAAGATGCATAATAATAATAATTGAAAAAAATCTGAAAAAATAAATACTTTTCTCTGTTTCTCATTAAAACTGAAGCGAAAAAAAGGAACTTTGTGGGTAACACTTTAAATCAGTGTCCCCTGACAAAATGGGAAGCTTCTTAACCAAAGACAATGTTGCACAACTGCACATTTTTGACCACAAGCTGCAAGTTTGTATAATGAGCACTAGGGGGCAGCATGGCGCCGGGAGGCTGTACTCCGCTTCACCAGCACCAAGGTTCACAAAAGAAGTCAGAAAATACACATATAGACAAAAGCCTGCGTTTAACGGTCAACACTTTATTGTGATAAAACAATATTATTTATCAGTGTAGATGCAATGGATATTATCTTGAAGTCATACAGTCAAAAAAGTCCTGTTAGAAACCAATATGTGCTTGTATAACATGTTGCATTTATTTATTTTTTAAACGGATGTAAATGTACTTTTAGTACACAATTGTCACAGCTATAACAAAAGCCATAGCCATATTTAGGGCAAATAGAAATATGTAGTGGCATACTAAAAATACACATTAAGTGTGCCCTAGACAATACACGCCATTGTGTAATAACATACTTGCAAACACCACATGCCATCTTTGCTTTTATCACATGCATACTGTCGCCACGGATGCGATGGCTGACAGGAAGCAAGCTTCGGTCCTTCAGCTAGATGCTTGTTTAGACATAAAAAATGTATATATGCCATGTCTGTATGCATAGGTCTTTCTGAATACTGCTGAGGCCAACAGCAAGCACAGCTGAGGACCAGCGAGTGAGACAGAAAAACACACAAGAATGTGAGGAATCCTATCACAGGCTATTTACAGGAGAGAGCAGACGGGCTACAGGATGAAGATGTAGAGAGAGTGACAGCACCATGAGAGGGAGCAGAGAGTATGAGGCAGCAGAGGGAGAAATGGATGGACAGCAAAGAAAGGAGGAAAGCAATATGCCAGGTATCCACGAGGGAACAGAGAGGGTGAGAGACGGATGGAGGGAGGACAGGTGGAGAAAGGAAGTAGAGGCAGAACCGAGACTGGAGGGTGTGAATGAGAGAGTGCACGAGAGAGAGACAGAGATCGTGGGTGGCAGATAACAAGAATGCACCAAGGATGTACATAGTGTCACTGCCAGCTGGCACATTCCTATTGTCCACTTCCAATGCCCCGCGGGGTGGAGATGGGGCCCAATTAAAAGTGTGATAGCCTCCAATCCAGCTCCTCTTTATCTGAGAGGATGAAAAGCCTCTCCTTTTCTCTCTGTCACTCTCCTGTTTTTCCCGCCACTCTGTCCTTCCTCTGAACCAGCCATCAGATAAACATGAAAAGACCAGGCAGCTTTTTGAACGTGCTCTCGAGTGATTGTTTTATGGAAAAGTCCATGTGAATACTGCCTGTGGCCCTAAAACTGTGTAATGATACTGAGCTATGATTAATTATATAACTATACCTTTCCTTCATTATCACTGAGCTGCTATCATTCATTGAGGAATATAAAAGATAAAATGTAATCAGTTAAAACCTTCTACGTGTCATTTCCCACTAACATTTTTCCCACAATATTATATTAAAAGGTATTAAAAATGTCAAACATGAGTACTGTGACATCACTGACAAAGCTCAGTACAATCTTCCAGCCTCCTCCTATTTTTCTTTATGTTGCATTTGTTGTACCTTAAAAGCTCAAAGCCTAATCTATTTCGCTGTTACCTTGCATTTTTTGCTCTTGATGGCAAATTCTCATACATAATTTGATCTACAATTTACTACATCATTTGACATGTAGAATATAATGTTTTGACATTCTGCCACTTTTTTGTCCTTACTTCTAATCTTAAAAAAAGGGCAAGGTCCAGGGTAAAACTGGGAGGGAGGAACTGCAACAGAGCCAACCTCCTTCTTGGTCCGTTCAGCTTTTGTGTCTCCATTACTGTGGGCTTACACAACAGCGCCATGACAATGCTCAGCAGTGGGTGGCTGTGACGAGCCTTCGTCATAAACAGCCATAAACAACAAATTGTATTCCTATCTGCTTGTATGACCCACCCATATGTATGACTTCACTGGCTAACAGTAGCTGACAGCGATGCACATAATTTAGATGGGCAACACTTGACGTCAATCCCATCAAAAGTGGGTGGAGAATGATGCTGCGGATGCTTCCCTTGTGTATGACATGGTGACACACACCAACGACAGAGTACATGTAAAACTAATCTGAAATGTCGCACATTAAAACCCATCTTGACTTATAAATGAAACAGTCCTGAAAATAACTGAAATAATGAGCAACATTATTTTTGCATTATTCAACAATATTCAAGCAGAAGCCTTAAAAAGTTTCTCCTCTCAGCAACTTTCCAGAGAGTAGAAGAAACTATGGGAATATGGCAGCTTATGCTATCAACAGTTTCAGAGGCCAGAAGTTTTATTTCCTAAGAAGTAGCTCTCATTTACAGGTTCTCGATGTGGCACTGAGCCTTTTAGTTCTTAATGCTTAATTAAGTTTAAAGACGACCAGCTGGGAAAGATGACGAGTGGCAAATTATCCTTTACAGCTGTCAGACTGAATGCCAGTGGTAATATCCGTGTAAAAAGACCTTACGTAAGGACTGAACTACAGCGTAAGTGATGCCTGCGTTTTCATCAACCCTCACCTCCACCAGCTGCATGAGATTCTCAAAGTATTCCTCCTCATCGATGGTGAGTTTGCCGTTGTGGTAAATGATGCGGTAGTGCTCCACCTTGCCGTCACAGCTGACGCACAAGGTGTAGTCACCAGGATAGTTGGTGCTCTCCCTCACCAGGAACAAGCCCGTCTCCGGGGGATAGAGGAGCCGCTCTGCCTGCTCACGAGTTATCTTCCCGTGGAACCAGCTGGAAGGAGAGAGAAAAGCAGGGAAATGAAGGACGAGCAGGGAATGGCGATGGCAAGATTGTCTGGCAGTTACAGATGATGGCATGTTAATGTTGTGATGTTTGATTGGTGTGCAGCATAAGTCAGGTGTTGGTTTTTATTCACGAGGACAAGTCGCAAAAGTAGAGTTAATACAATCAGAAACACCAAAATCCTCCTGGAGATCTTCAGATGTAATCCCACTGGCTATTCCCATCACCGCAATCATCTACAACTTCAACCCGAGGCTCCTAAAATAAGAAGTAAGAAAACAAGAGGGAAGCAGGAATGGGAACCGGCAGCAGCACTTCCAGCTTGAGCGGGACTAGGGTGGGGTGGGGCTCCCCTCTAAGGGAGTCACTGAAAATGTACCTGAACCCAAACAACAGGAAACACTGCTCTCCACACACACACACACGAGAAGTCGGCAGGGCCGAGCCGGAAACTGACACGAAGCCGCTGGAATAACAGGAAAACCCAAAAACTGCTTACACGAGGCCCGTGTACGGGTTGTGTGAGCCATTCCCTACAGCTACATACAGATGGGTTTTGCATCACAATTAATCTGCTGCTCTACGATCCTTACAAATGTATTTCTGTTGTGCTACAGCAGCAGCAGCTAATGATTTGGTACCAGTGGCCTGCAGGTGTTTTAGTACAGGATGTTTTAGTTTTCTCTATCAAATGCACAAGTCTAAATAATCAGTGTATGAACTGCAAATACCATTTTCTCTATCTCCACAGATCCCCCGACCTCAAAAGCACCTTTTCAATCTCAAAGCGAGCCATCAGGTAATCCACTGACTTGTGCCACTTCTTGTGACAGGTCAAATGAGATAATGACAGCCACCGAGCCCGGGTTCTTCCTGTGGGTGTTGGCTGGTCAATGGGTGGTAATTAACTGGTCTAATTGATTTATCCTGTTTTCCTGTGGCTGGTTCTGTCACACATTCCTCCTCCTACTCCTGAGACAGCAGAGCCCCTTGTGGCTAAGCAGCTTAATATGGGTTGAGTTGATTAGATCAGCGCAGGCAGCTTCTCCGATGGACAGCAGCTCTTTAACTCCCACTAATCTGGGAGTAAGCGCCAAGTAGTGTGGCTCGTCACAGAGACGCTCGGTGAACACCCGCTGCTTTGTCCCCAGAAATCGACTGCAAGTTTTCAGATATGACATCACGCTGAAATAAGAGAGAGTGGTAAAAAAATGTGGTAAACAACTTATTCAGTACGGCATGGAGGAAGGAGGTCGGACAACAAGGGCGGACTATCCCAGATTTCTTTAAGATGATGCTGTTTCGTGGGGCAGATATCTGCCACAAGGGGGCAGTGGAAAGAAAAGAGGTCAATGCAGGGGGCAGGACCATATCTAGCGCTGAGTAGGAAACAGTCAGCTTGAGCATTTGGACACAAGACCACAGCTGAACCCTTACGTAACCCAGAACAGAAGGAGCGCTCCTCTCTTGAGACATCTGTTAGTAATTCATGACCAAAATCAACGCATCCCTACTGACTCCAGAGAAACAGCGTCTGATGGCTTAGGCATGAAAGCAACACCCAGCAAGGCAGGAATGTGAAAGGTCAGCTCAGGTAAGCAAGTGAATCCACGATGACATCCAAGTAGAAATAATCAGTCAAACAAATGCCAATCTGGCTCTCTTAGGAAAGAAAGACAGTAAAGAGAATAACATCCCTGTGACTGTATGACAACTGGATTACAAGAATTAAATCAGCTTTACAAGAAAAGAATGCTTCAGAGAGGCAAAGAGATATTTAAATGAACAAAGAGTAAAATAAAGACAGATGTAAAGATTGGAAGGTTAAAGTTTAGAAGTTTATGTTATAAATATAAGCATCATGAAAGCATCTTAAAGCTATACTGCACATGAAGGTAAGTCGGTTAAGTCTACATTTTTTCATTTCAGTACATTTTAGGTTAAAGGGTTTAAGAGAGAAACCTGAAAATTAAAAGTTCTTCCGCTCACACAATTACAGTCATCAAATGTCAGAACAAGCACCTGCGGCCAAAATTTCATTTCCTTAAACAGAACTATAGCTCAGCGAAGGCCAAACCTGGAGTTCAGAAAATCATGCTGCTGATGTGTGTGCTGAGTGTAGCTTAACCTGGATAATGTAAAGTCTCCATGAGACTGCCTCAGGACACACAGACACACACACACCATCAGGCCACAGCTGGATGACACACTGAGATCAAAGCAGTGAGGACAGACTGTATGAAGGGAGACCAAAGGAGGATTAAAGCTTTCAGTGGAGCTGATGAAGAGACACCAAGAGCGTCAAAAGTCTATTAAAACACTTCCTGCCAGCAAGATGCCACAGACTCAGAAAAGGAGAGCAGATATGTATATGACTGTGGCTCCACAGGCTGATCTGTGCATTTAAAGACCTTACATCCCCTTGATTGTAAACCAGGTGGAGGTTCGCTGCTGGTTTCAGAGATGCTCATGGAGGACAATGGAGGCCAGCTGATATTCAACTAGCGTGCTGTACTGTACGTCTCTACTTAAGTCAACATGGCTTGAAAAAACAAGAGAAATTACCAAAATGTCTAACAAACCAATAGTTACAGTACTTTCTGTAATGCAATTATTTAAAAACAAAGAAAGTATGACATAAGTGATAATACAACTCCAGGAAGCCAGCACTGCTAATTCAAATGTAGCTTTAAAGTAGCTTTTTATAACTTCACATTTCCTAATGAAATTAAAAGCTTACTGCTGATAATGAAAATTTAAACATTTATTTTTCAATCGAAGGGTAAAAAAAAATGGTTTGAACGTTTTTAACAGTTTTCCTCGTTTCACGCTCCTTACACCCTGAGAGCCGTATCGGCTCGGCTTTCCCGTCTCGGTTAATTTGTACTCCTGTCTTGTTAGGTTGTCCCCTTTCTGAATTACTGCAGCTTCAAAGAGTCTGAGACGCCGCTTGCATGTAACACGCAGATCTGACCTCACCAACGGTGAAAGAGATGACAGCAGCCACAATTAAAAGCTCGAGACTGTAAGAGAGTTTACACTGTCTGAAGTCGTTTTCCCTTGATGCAAGAAGCACAAGCATACGGGGGAACAACAACACCATCACACACTGAGCCGAGCTTTTAAACAGAACTTAGACAGACTTAACACCACGTACAGTCATGTGTAGGTGAGCTGAGTTTCTCTCTGTTGGAGCTGTGGTACTCACGGCATCAGACTGAGCTTCCCTCCCGACTTGACTCCTTCCCTTTTCTGGACGTAGTTGGCTGGAATGGTGCCCTCTCTGCCCACCGTGTTCCTTGCTCTGTACCAGTTTGGATCCTGAAACGGTCAAACAAGCCACATTATA
>JAOWBL010000018.1:18680845-18700611 GCA_028564865.1 Zenarchopterus dispar
AGGAAACTGCTACGTTTTGTGCAAATGCAGTTTAAGATTTATAATCAGCACTACAGTTTATGGTGGAGGTTTAACCACCATTCAGAGCAGGAAGGATTTTTGAAATGATCTTTGAAGGGGTCAGTTTAGTTTCTTCAAAGCACATCCACCTGATGATGCCAAACTAAAGCCAACGTTGGCAGTGATGGTCCTGATAATGTGGGAGAAATGAAGCTTGACACTGCTTGGTTAAGAGAAAAAAAATGAAGCGATTGTAGTGTTTCATTTTTCCAGTAGCATTTCATACTGTATTGTTTTCATAAAATGTTGCTCATCGATAGTGCGTCTTTACTGAAACATATAACCTAGCTACTAACTTGTCATTTAGTGTTTGAATCAACTGAGTTTGAAACAGAAACAGAGTAACTTTAACCTTTATTTCCACTTTTTTAACACTGAATACGGGGAAAACTCACTTCCCAAAACAAAAAGACATCACACAACTGGTTTATCTAAAGAAAAAAATTCAAGCAGAAGGCTGAAAAAAAAAAGCGCATTTATCGAATGAATATTTGTATGCAATTTGTTTTTACTGGTGTAACAAAAACCTGACTGCTGCTGGGAAATATAGACCCAGTTATAGATTTATTTGCAAGTTTCCCGAAGCAGATTTTTAATATGTAAAAATTCATCACTTGACTACCACGAAGAGTCTGCGACTACATGCTGGCTGCTCAAGTTAATGACTAAAAGAACTTGAGAGACGGCCAGCTAAAGACAAAGCTTTAGCTGTCAAATGTTAACTCCAGTTAGATCACGATGACTCCAGCACCAATCATGAAATGGTGTGGGACCAGCGTTTTCCCACAGTGTTCTTGCAGACCAACTCTGGGTGAATGACTGCCAGACTACGTCTGTGGTTTTATTTCTCTGCCAGCCAACAAAGCTGCACTTCACATCTAGTTCTGTCAGGATGAGGATGTATGAAGTGCAACTTCTGAGGAATGTAATGACACGGTGTATAGATGTATATATTTAAAATGTGTGTGTAAATGTCGATGACAAAAATCAGAGGTTTTTCTTAGTCACATTAAATCCAGCGGTACAGAAGTGCTATATAATCTACATAGTTTCATGGTGGGAACCTAAAATTATTCTCAATAATTCATTATGTGACCAAATGTGAAATATAATCACAGTTTCTCCTGTTACTGAATAGGGGATTTGCCTGAAAAGTGTTCTTGTGGAACATGTCGCAGACAAGCTGCCCTTTGACCTTTAGTAAATACATTTAAAATCATCCCCATACTAAGGAGACAGACTCTGGACCACTGAGTCCAACTTTAGCAAATTCCATCAAGATGTTCAAGACACATTATGTACACTGGAATTTTATGAACCCATGGACAATTCAAAAACATTATGATACAGACACAGAAGTATAGAATAACAAAAAAAAGGCTTACATGGATCCCGGACATGATGAAGGGAATTGGGCAGCAGGTGTCCTCAGGCAAGCAGCGGTCACTGTTCACTTAGTACCATCAGAGCTGTAACACACAAAAGCCAAGACATTAGGGAAAACCGATCCAACAACAATGTGGTGGTAGTGATGTGAACCTCTTTGTATAGATGTGCCCATACCATTTTTTCCCCTTTGTGATACTTATTCTGATTTATGGATTTCAAGTATTGGCTGATACCAGGCAAATGTAAAAACTCTAGTATTTAGTACTCATAGTAATCATTATTACCATCACCACTGTACTGCCTACCTCAAGTTAAACTCTTTCTAAAGCGCTCAATAAGCACATGATGCAAACAATGATTGTCTAGTAGGGCTGTTATGAGGTAATACCTATTATAAAAAAAATGTCCACAAATTGCCAGAATCCGCTCCGTCTCTTCAGTGATTGACTTGCCTGCATGTGATCCAGGAACTCATTTGCATGCAGCACAGAAGTTGAAAGTTAAAAGTTTGATGGTGACATAGTCTCCACCCAGTGAGCTGCCAAACTTAACAAAAGCACATTGGCAGTTTAAAATGTCCATCTTGAAGCTGACTGCCTGCTTTGCTTTTAGCTCACATGAACATGTTCAATCACAGTTTGGGGAGAGCAGCTGTAGCGACGCGTTTCTGACCTGAAAAGCTGTGCTGCGGCTCCAAGTGTTCAATTAAGCTGTGAAATCTGACATTTCAAAACGTCCAAGACCATCAACTCTGTTATTGCTGTTGCTTTCTGACTTTCCTGAAGGAATTTCTCTCATTTCTGAAAAGGTAACGTGAGAGTTTTGTTGCTGTGGTTCTTCTGTTTTTGCTGTTTTTACTTAGTCTGCTCTTTGATATGATGGCTACTTAAAGGCTAAAAAAGGTTGTGCTTGTGCTATATTTTTCAACATTTGCACCCCCTCTGGAAAGCGCAGTCTTGCATAATAATAATGAATTCCAGTGTAAAATAGTATGATATTCACAACATAATGATAATGTGAGTCTTGTCCAACAACTTTCGTGCCACCGTTTCTCTATCTGCCAACTCAAAACAGGAAGTAGACTCATACAACTTCCTCTATTTTAGAGCATGTTAGAAGAATTGGGATTCTGCTTATAAAAATTATGTGGTGACCAGATGGTACATAGACGTAAATACGTGCAGATCATTATTTCTGACTGGATTGAATTAGGAAGCCACATACAAAAAAAAAATCATGTTTGAGATATCAGTTGTCATGCAAACAAAATGGATCAGCAGCCTCTCTCTCTCTCTCTTTTTTTTTTATTGCAGGTTGGCATTCATCAGATCAAGAATCTCTACATATACTGCCCGGTTTCACTTAGATTGCAAGCAAATACCCTTTACCACTAAAAATTTCAAACATATCAATAGTAAGAATTTCCTTTTATTTAATTGTTAAATTTATTGAGAAAAATGTTTTTTACATATATAGTACGCCACAGATGCAGAGTTCTAAAGAAGCTTTGAGGATTGTGAAAAACACAGATGCAAAGATGGCTTTAGAGGACAAAAACAATTTCATTTAATCCAACAACAAACTATACTGATAAAAGTGGTTTATGTCTCGCGTGGTTTAAAAAAAGAAAGAAAATCAGCACAATACCCACCCCTAATTCTGATAAGACTTGGACTGAAAGTCAGAAATGTTGAGGGTAAAAATGAGACAGATGATCCTATCCACCTCTGTTCAGCCTTTTGCTTTCTGGTCATTTAACAGTCTTTTAAAGGCAGTTTTGATGCAGCGACACGGAGTAGGGAAGGAACACTACAGTGATAAAGGAGAAGAAGGTGTAATCGCTAAGAAAGAGCACATCTGTGTCTCAGTTTGTGCCTAAAGAGTTGTTGGATGTGCGTGACCAGAAATCTGAACGTAGAAGAAGAAAAGCCCCGTAATGCAGAGAAATCAGTGATGTAATGTTGCGTTATGGAGTAACTTCACCATCACCCAGAAAATTACATTTAAAATGAATGCATAAAATAAATCTTAATTGCTTTTAGATATTGCAACAGTAGATGAATAAGGTATCTGGCAGTAATTTCAATTCAAAGCATCTCACTCTCAACCAGCAAGCACAGAGAACAGGAAGTTGAAATGAGAAGGGTGGAGAAAGAAGGAAGTAGCTGACACACAATTTCCAGTGCTTTGAGAGAGGGAGGGAAGGAGGGGGGTGTTCTTTGGAAAGCATATGAGCATTGGTACTGCCTCCTTTAAACCAATTACTACCACTCTTAATAAAGATAGCCCAGAAAAGGTCTATATAAACAGTTGAAGAAAGCCAATAATAATAACAATAAGCATAATTATCAATCTATGGATTTCCATGCATATCTTAGTTGGTCTATCCCAGCTGTGATCGGGTGAACACCTTATACAGGTCACCAGTCCATCACGGGGTCGTAAATAATCTCTGATAAAAGTCAAATAACTATGCATGCCCACACGCCTCCAACTCATGTGTAGATATTATTTACAGCTAATTATTCTCACCAACTCTGTTCCATTTTACAAAAACAACTCCATGATCTCCGTCATCTCTGACACATGAAAATGATGCAACTCCATCAGAGGGCCTGGCCTCTGGCTGGCATTCTCCCTGAGACAGGACATGGCAGTGCAACAGGAAGCGGCCTAATTGCAGACCGTCGCAGATGTGTATGCAAACTGGCAGAGCCAAATATATCCAAGGCCAGGCTGCTCTGGTGAACCCAGAGGTGATGGCTTCTTTCCCTTTTGCCAGTCTTCATTTCTGTAGCGGCACTGTACAAAACTGAGCAGAGCAACTCGCCAATTTTCAGCCATCCTTGTTGGCAAAATGAAAGGGGAGAGACGAGAATGTCAAGAATGTAGTTTTAAAACAAAAATTTCGACTTTTCAGCACAATGCGTGGTTAATGCTAAAAAAAGATCACATTACAACCCTTTTACTCAGATACAGAGAACTGTGGGCACCAACTCTGGGCCTCTTACAGTTGCATTACTGGGACTGATTACAGAATCTACAGCTCAGAGGTATTCTGTGTGTATTCACATTACAAACCAAGTCTGGAAGTTCAAACAAAAAAAATATTAAGCTACAAGACACTATATCCCTCTGAGCCTTCAGAATTTACATTTCATTTCATACAGTGCAACCCTCTAAATGCATCTGTGGGGAGCCTTTGATCTGGGGTACTGGTCTGACATGGTTACACAACACTGCCAGTCTGTGCACTGCAGAAACAGCTGGACCCACAAACTGGCTTTGAGCAGGACTGTGGTTCCCAAGGACTTGGGCTGCCACAAAGCACACATACTCCCCACCCCAGAAAAACCCACTGTTACTGTGATGCCATCTATTAGTTTTTGGAAACTTTGATAAGGCCCTTTTGAATGTGACCTTCTTGGTTTTCAGAAACTGGACGATACAAGAGACATCTAAATCACAAGGTACTTCTGCAGCATTTCTTGCTTTATTGTCCATTTTACTTTAATGGAATTTACAAAATAAACATCATGCTTTATTAGAGGATTTTAAACTGGTTATTCAGACTACAAGAAGTCAGATTACACAGACGTTTAAATACATTTCTTAGTAACTGCATCTAAAAGAAAATCATCCAAGAAAGTCCAGACTTTTCAGAGAGGACAGTTGACACTTCTTTCACATTGGCTTCTTTTGCAGACCTGAAAATCCATCAAACTTTTATCTACAGTTCATGGTTGAGCTATAATCTTCTCTTCTGCCACACTGAGTGTGAGTTTATTTCATTTTATTGTTAATCTGAAACAGACCTAACAATCTGTACAAAGGCAATGGCCAGATCTAAGTGTGCATTTACCCTGGCTAGAAGAAGCATCAGGCATGAATACAAAACACTTCCTCTCTTTATAATTCCTGTAAACTGTTTTGTGCTGCGTGTCAGGAGCTGCTGGTGCCGATAATGAGGGAAAAAATAGCAACATTTTAAATCTGAATTATGTGGACTAAATTCTGGTTCTTTTTAAAGTGCCTGAAGACACATTTGTGATTCTTATTAACTGACAACTACTGCAACAGACTACACCTACAAATGTTATACAATGTATGTTTGTATAATCTTCAGCATAGTGACATTTTAATACAGTGTGGCTAACTGCATTCATGAACCGTTTTGAGTTTAGAGAGTAAAAAAGATAAAATAAAATCTGTGCCTGGTGCAAACACATCCACTGCCCTTTCCCTCTTCCACCAGCCTATAGCCTGGTTGTAAGAAGGGACAGAGAAGGTTCTCCAAAGCATCAGGCAGTGGACCAGTGACAGTACTGCAACACCTAAAAGATGCTGGGAATCTACATACTGGGACAATCCACAGACTGGGAAAACTGCCTTTTCACCTCCAGCAACATCAGTGAGCAAGTGGACATGGTGTTATATATCTCCTTCTGTGTGGAGAGCATCATTGCAGCTAAGGTTATCTTCCCCCAGTATTAAGCCCTGGATCATCAAAGACCTTGACTAAATAAATAAATAAACAAACACACTTTTTTTTATATCAGTAGAGTCTAAAAGGAAAGAACTTAAGAGGGAGGTTAAGCAGATGAAGGAATCCAAACTGAGGCATATAAACAAGGTGGAGGAGAAATTTGGCCAGGGAAGCCTCTGCTCAGCTTGGCAGGGGATCAACAACATGGCCGCTGTGAACGCTGCTCCTGCCATCCACAGGACCATTCAAGTAACAGGTCAGAGTCCAGCATCCCGCCCCGATGCTTCTCCAGCTGCTGGAGCCGTTAGCATTATCTGTGGGCAGACAGTAGAACTGGTGGAGGAGTGGAGGATACCTGGGTCCAATTTTTGACGGTTCGTCTCCAACATCGAGGACATTCTGAGAAGATGTCAGCAGTGGCTGAATCTCTTGAGGAAGCTCAACAGCTTTGAGGTCAACATGAACTCACTGAGGAATTTTATTTTATTAAAAATGTCCTCACCTTCTCCAGAACCAGTTGGTTTCATGCCTTCAGCCTACAGCACAGGACCTCCACAAAGTCCTGTAAATGTCTGCTCTAACATCATTGGACTTCTGGACACTGAGGGCACATTTCTACATGACCCCTCAGATGCTCTGTTCAAGAGTTTGAGAGGTTCTTCTCAGGATGACAGCTGCACTGCCCAGGTTGAAGGACACAGAGGAGGAAGCAACCTTTGTTCCCACTGATTTCCTAAACTCCCTATAGACTTCTCTACCCTGCTACCTCTCTGCACTGGATCCCATCCACCCAACATGTCCATGACTCCCACCCACTCTGTAGGGGGCACATACACACACATATACAGACACAAAATGACTTTGATTCCTGAGGAGAAATTGCTTTTTGCCACAATTTTCCAACACAAGCCCTTCAGAAAATAAAAAAAGGACCACAATTACTAAATTAAACTATAAATAGCAAACATTAATATAAATTATGAAACTCAAAATATCTAATTTCAAGCTGTAATTTGATTAATGACAAGACATTCATATTATATCATGCAGTCTTTTGGTTGGAAGACTAGTATGATGGCAGTTGTCAAACCAAATCACACTGCATGTCATAGGACAGCCAATTTGGCTGTCGAATAAAATAAATTTCTGCAATTCTTTTACAACGGCCGTCTTTCGTCTGTGGCATCCCAAAAATCATGCAGTGTTTAATCACAAGTCTTCTCAAAGGTTGTAGGAATAACTTCTTCTGGCAGAGATGGGTACATGTCACTAGGAAACTGACTGTGGAGTGTAGCAAAACGCAGAGAATTTCTGCTTCCACAATTTGTTGGACGTGCAAAAAGATAATAAAGTAAGGTTTAAATTTTAGAGAATTTAAAAAAAAAAAACGCAACATAAGAACTGGCAATCTCTCTTTTGATAGCAGTGAACATATATACATACACACAAAATTTACACGGAGAAGTTACTGTGAGAGTGATTATTTGAACATTGCTGTCAGCGTTCCCTGAATAAATAACAGCTGAAAAAGAAAATCACCAGAGAAAGCTGGTTTTAACTGATACTGCTGTTAGTGGTTTCTTAAAGCACTGTGAGAAAGCCTCAGGTTACATAACTCTCCAGATCAAGGCAGTCCCAGAGCCATCTACAAATTACAGTATAATAGCAAAGCTTCTACCAGAGGTTATAGAAGGCTACTTTAACTTGATGTTACAGCTCAATTTGTCCCAGATTTGTCTGTTTAAATGAAGAATTCATGAACTGTCTGATGGAAACTCCATTTATTGAGCTAATATTTAACATCATCAGACACACACAACAAGGAATAACATTCTATTTATTAAATCAGTGAACGACATACCTATTGAATTTCAAGCCCGATTAGCAAACTAATGCCACACAATTTGTGCAAAAGAAAGCACAACAGTCTTCAGTGTCTTAGATTTGCTAGAATTCAGCCATGTCCTGCTTTTTAATGTCATTTTTACTAATGTCGTATTTTCCAAAACGTTCCCCTCAAGACATAATTTGGTTTTTTTTTGCCATGTTTTGGTGATACATCGTTAGGACGAGACAAAAGGAGACTTTTATCAGATTGATTTCAGAATTACTTCTGAAGCAGATAGTGAGTCATAGCGCCCGAACTGAGCTAAATGCAGCAAAGTGGTTGGATGTTGCTTCACAGTACAGAGGAGCAATGATCCACAACATATCACTGAAGAACATGGAGCTTCTCCGAGTAAAGAAGTGGAACATTCTGAAATGACTGGGTCAACCTCCTGATTACAGTGCAATCAAGCAAATATACCAAAGGAAAGAAAACCCCAAAAACGAAACAAACAAGCTGCAGGAAAGAAGCATCAGACCTGAAATTCCACAGTAGGAAACAGTTTAGCTGATGTCCAAGGCTTTCAAACTCCAGATACAAGATACTTAAACATTAAAACTGGATGTACAAGTCCTGGTTTAGATTTGATTCCCTAAAGTAGAAGCTCCTACAAACCAACTACTGCACAGTATTCTTCCAATAAGTGCATAAACACGTTTAAATCTGAGATCACAGTAAGCTCAAGTAAATGCAACTTGTATGTTTTCAAAAAGCTAAAATGAATAGAGAGAAAAAAAAGATTTAGTTTCCAAAATATAAACCCAATTCCAATGAAGTCAAAATGTTGCAGAAAGCAAGGACTTCTTTTAAAATTTCCACAGGAACATAAACAATGTGTCTTGAGGAGCATTTGACAACATAGCTGGGTCTAAACATACAATCTCAACTCCAATGATCGAATCAATAATCATTACAGCGTGCATCTGTTTCCTCATACGCAAAATGGTACAGAGACGTTTCAAAGGTGGGTAAGATTGCAAATGTACACAGCACTTGCTCCGGACACGCTGGGCGTTTCCACTCAGCCGCCTTGTAAAATCTCCATATGAGCAGAAGCTGAGACAGTACAAACATAGCGCCCGATCTCCTGGTACTGTCAAACCGTGAAAGAGTGTATGCTGCTGAGAGTTGCTACTTTATACATGCAGACCTACATGTTGATTACCACTCGCTTCTCAATACTGTAGATGTATTCGGATAAATGGGGTCTTAATATCAACACAAAAACTGCTATCAAGGAGGCTTATCCGCTCCTGCCCAAGCCATCTTTTTAAGTGTGCTGTAAAGGAAATGCAGTGGTGCTTTTGGGAGACTGAATAAAAGTCACTGAGAACCAAAGAAAAATATTACATTTTTAAGTACAGAGCACTTATTGTCAACAAACTAGAGATGCACCGATTACAGTTTTCTCGGCCGACTCTGATTTCTCATTTCTCAGTGAGTTTGACCTGCTGATACCAATTTTGACAGCTCTGATTTCCGATTGGTGCATCTCTAGAAACAAACCCTGACTCAAGCTCAGAATAAAGTGTGCACTGTAATGAGTGAGGGCAAAAAAAGAGGGAAAAATATGGAAATCTACAGTGGATCCAAATTACACAACATAACCCTCCAAAATGACAGCTTAGACACTGCAGAATGGACAGCATGCTACTGAAACCAACTAATGTGTTGTAGCTGTGTTACATTTCCCTATATGGAAAACATGGTGTCTATAACAAATACTGAAACAACTTATGTTGGGACCACAAAACATTCATAGAGGAGACTTAACACATTTAATAGCTCTCTGTATGTAACATTCAAGACAATTAGATTTTTAGAAACTCAGCCAAAGCTGAGACAGACAAATCATTTTTAGCCTGATAGCACATTTATATGTTTTTGATAGAACAGAGTCATTGTGATGTTGGAGTAACAGCATTTATCTTCTTGACTACTCCTTTTGTGAAAGCCAAAGTTGAAAGTTTGAATAACAATTATGAAAAACCTGAGTAAAAGAGGAACTTGTGGTCATTTTAGCACAGACAACAGAGGCATTCTGAAAACCAGATTAATTCTTTTGTGTTTCACAATGTTAAGTAAGGCAATCGATGACTGGAAGTAATATTGTCTTAATTAAATACATCCCTAATTTTTTTTTATTCCAGCCCAGTTTAAGGAGTGATAACACATCAGCAAGAGATTTCTGTATTTATGGTGGAAGTGCATTACCACATCCTGCAGCTGTTGATGTGAATGTTTTTGTATTTCAATGTACTCTGTGGATATGTGTGTAGTCTATATGTTTGTGCCAAGACCCCCCATGAGTATTCCTAATGTAGGAATCTCTTGGTGAAAATCCAGAGGGATGGTGTAGCAGGTGATGAAAACATATTGCTCAGATGTCTTACAAGCCTCAGTGTCCTTTTACATTTTTCATTTGGATTTGGAGCCATCTCTCCCATCGCAGCAGTCGTTACTAAGCCTCCACACGACTCCGATGGTCAGAATTCAGCTTCCCCACTGTTCCTAAATGAAATAACACTTCAATCAGAAGTCTAAAAGTAATAAACTAAAAAAGTTAAACTCCTAACTTTTATCTTGCAAAAGGCAAAGTGGCATGTTCTTAAACCGAGGCATTTCATTGCAAATTTGTAAAACAAAAATTATCTGTAAAAATGCTATTGGTGATGGATTAAATACAGTTGGCTATTTAATTTAAAGTTCCTTGTTTGTTAAAAAGAATTGCACCTGAGTGTTGAGCTCCCAGAGTTTCAATAACAGATAACAATTAAAGCAGTGAAAGTAAACAGTTTCCAGCATTTAATGAGACTACTTAAGTGCACTGAGGACCTGCAAAAAACATATACTCTTTGCATATCACTAACACGAAAAAGATTTAGAGGGGGGAAAAAAATAAGAAGAAATGACATTATTTTCAGTATCTAAACAAATGATCAGGAAGTTGAAACAGAGAACCAAACTGCAGGCTGGGGAGGGGAGGAGGACTGCAGAAACGGGCTGTGAATAGATTTGAGCCCGTCCTCATTTTTATATTTCATCATCAAAAGAAAAGAATAGAAAATTTAAAGATGAAGAATCTTCTGGCCAGAAATCTTACCATTTCATGGCAAAAAAACATGGCTAACACTGTGCTTGGCACATTGCTTTCTTATAATAATCCCAAACAGAAAGTGCAAGTCACAAACCCTTCTCATGCACAGACTGGGTCTAAATATGTACTAGTCAGCCAAAAATCAGCCAATTCAGTCTGACTGCTACTTTTTTTCTTCTCTTTTTTAGGTCAGTATATGCAACATATGCACAGCTTTGAAAACTTTATGTACTTAGAGTGGAGTGGGGGTGGTGATGGGGGCAGTTAATGCATCCGCT
Organism: Zenarchopterus dispar; assembly: GCA_028564865.1. Classification (NCBI taxonomy): domain Eukaryota; kingdom Metazoa; phylum Chordata; class Actinopteri; order Beloniformes; family Zenarchopteridae; genus Zenarchopterus; species Zenarchopterus dispar. The sequence goes on from JAOWBL010000018.1 coordinate 18,692,044, forward strand.
TTGAAGTTTATAATAGTAAGAAATCTAACTTTAGTTCCCAGTCAATAAGCACATAATGACACAGTCACAGGGTAGCAGGTTAAGGATAGAAAACCTATAAGGTACACATAATTGAGGGTGGAATAAGACTACAAAATCTTTTAAAAGAACAAACCTAATCCAACACTTAAAACAGCATCATCCTGCTGACCATGTTCAATATTGGTGTCTTTCACTGATTATTAATCGATTATAATTCTTGGACAGGAAAACAGAATAAACCAAAATTAGTACTGGCGAGTCAAAATTTTGAGAAAATTGAGTACCTAATATGGCAAGAAAAATTACAAATCAATGTATCTCTATGTGTCATAACAGTCCTCCCCCCACACCCCTCCCCCAGAAAAACTTTCCAAAGAAGAACAGAAATTCACACGAACTAAACAGACTCAGAGCCACGTCAATGAACTGATGTCGCAGAATCAGATGAGTGACAGCAGTGTTGTTGGTAAGAGCTGTATGCTCTGCCATGCTGTCTCACCTTTCCACACAAAGCTCAACTCCCATTTGTTTTGCCTCAGATACTAGCTCTCATGGCAGAGCAGAGGTGAAACTAAAACATCCGTTTGGACTGTTCACATACAAAACGAGGTGGAAGATGGGGATTCAGTCTGTCCTGCACTGGAAGTGCTGTGTGTGTGTGACTACAGCAATTGGTAGCAGTGAATTTCAATCGCAATTTTGCTTGGACATAAAGGGAAAAGAAAATCCTTGCATTTCTTCCTGGAGGTACTGAGGGTAAATTTTCACGTTACTGCATGAATAGGCATGCATTAAGGAAAAAACATTTTCTTTTAATTTCTGGATCTAATAAACCAGCACTGTTTCACTTAAATCAAGACTGATTTTAATCAAAAAGTAATATTCATATCCAATGATATTATAAATAACAATGTTTTATATAAGTTCTAACTTTAAGACACGTGATTAAACAGAATAACATAAAATAAAACAACAATGAAAAGTTGTACTAATCAAAAGCAAGAAGAAATTGATTCCTATTCTCTGCATTAGATTAAAGGAGTCTCATGTGTCTAATCCACAGAATATTGTATTCAACTGAATAAGTAACCACAGCAGTGCAAGAAGGGGGAAAAAAAAAAAAAAAAAAAACTCTCCCAGTACTTGGATAGTTGGGCAGACAGCAGAAAACCCTCCTTCCTGCCTGTCTGACGTAACAAGTGACAGGCCTGAGCTCGCCGCCGATGACAGATTATACAAGCAGGGAGCCAGGAAGTGAAAGAAAGAAAGGAAGAGAGAGAATAACCCACCCACCCACCCATCTAACCCTTTTCCAGCCCCCTTTGAGCCCTGGGAGGCTCCTGGCCAGGAGAAAGCAGAGGGGAGGAAGGGTAGTGATGACTGCTTATTGTTTGAGCTCTGTGTGCTGTGGTTTTAGTCTCAGTGCACACTCACCCAGGCCCGGCTATTTATATCCCCTCCATGCAGGCGGAGGCACGCTGCAGTCTTTTTCATCATTGCATTCATTATGGAGACACAGTATTGAAGTATTTGACTGCTTGGAGTGTGTTTTTGTGCTATTTCTCACAGAGGATTTCCTCTTTTATGATTTCAACAGTATTTTTCAGAATTGCATGGTGAGATTTTTTGGTTTTAGAAGAATACGTACAACTAAAAATAAAATCCAAAGCTAATTCTGACAGCTGAAGATTTTGTGATGCCAAACATAGTATAATAAACCAAGTATAAATAAAACCAAGTATGCATTGTATGGCGAACATGAAAGCTGCTGAAATAGAAATTCTGTTTTTTGCTGTGGTAAAAAAGAAAAAAAAAAAGTAGCACTTATATTTCCCATGATCCAACCCAAAAACACCTCATCAGAGGCACGTTCTCGCTCTCAGAACCACAAAACTGAAAACTGTTATTTGAATGAAGTTTATCCTCCGCTTGTCAGACTTAACTGGGCTGGACTGAAAGACTAAAAATATATTTGCAGAACTGTTTCACAATTACAAGGCATAATTTTTTACTTGGGTTCAATGCCCTACACATGGAAACCCACTGTTGTGGCCTGATATCAGAGGGATTCAAGGAAGCTTTTACTAAAACTGGAACGAAGAGCTCATAGTAGCGCAGACTATTCTGAAATTCTTCCAGGATATATCACAACTGTTTAATACTCTAGCATTTCCAGTGGAAACAGATATGAGAGGAAACAGAGTACGCTATCCAAGCTGAGCTTTAGCCATCAGGTCCTCATGGTGAGTAAACTGTTCTCCATTCTCACCCTGCTGGGTGCCACGGTCAGACACCGACTTCAAAACTGCTGTCCAGACTGTTAACACTACTGGAGTGATAATCACAGATACACTGAGCTTTTACAAAAATGTTTTAAGAAATGCACTGTCACTGTGGTTCATGTGCTTATTTTCAAGAACATGAACCACATCATACCCCCTGATCAAGTACAAACTCCTCTGAGTTTCAGCAGAACCCTTGAGGAGAAGCCAAACACCCTGACAGCACTTACAGTTGTTCTGACACGTCAAGACAACATGTGTCCGGAGAGCACAGGAAAAACTAGTCACGTCCCCAGAAAGATCATTTTATTCAACTTGCCTTTAAAACATGGCTGGATCAAGAAATGCAAAACACAAGAAAGATCTTTTACTTAGATCTCATTCAGTGTGCAGCTGTATTAAACCCAACCTGACTCTAAACAATCATATTAAAATGTTTCGTGTTAAAATATTGATTTCAATTTCATTTGAAGGAGTATTTGCAAATTACGTTACCTGGTTTATGTTGTCTCACGTATCTATTAGCAAAACCTATAAAAAAACAACTCAGGATTCCCATTCTGGAGGACACTTGCGACAACTTGCAACAAACAACTATTTATATAGTCTATTACTCTATCAATTATTAAAACGATTGACCACTTGGGTAATAAACTGCGATATAACTTAAACCATTTTATTTAGTATTAGATTTTTAAATTAGCTGAAGATTCCTTAACACAAGTGGCAACCAACAAGAAAACATCAAAAGTGATTTCTTCAATGAAAAATATGTGATTTATTTAACTTGTGTAGTCAACAAACCTTTCTGGTCATAAGACTATTAAAAAAATAAACAAAGTTAGGTCAAGGTAAAACTCCTTTAATGCACTGGACGTCCTAGACTGCTTAAGATATTTGGAAAACAAAAAAAAAACAAAAACACTGGAAGTAACAGAGGACATGAAAGTTGTTGGTGTGAGGGAAGAGGATGCCGAGGACAGGGAGATGGATGATTCACTGTTGGGGTCCCTGAAGGCAACAGCTGGAAGGAAAAGAAGACAGGAAAGCAGAGAAATGGGGCTTTGTGAGCATATACAAGTCGCATATACAGTACCCCTGGGACTTCTAAAGTATGACCACAGACAAGATCCACCAGCATATCACACATGTATGGTCACACATTTGTAGCATTAGCCTCTCATTACAATTACTCCTAAATGGTTGGTGCAAATCAAAAGTCCTAACGGTTTCTGAAAGTAGGAAACAAGAACTTTCCGATGGTGTACCATATAATACACTAAACTAAAAGTGTTGCAAGTTCCAACCCACAGCATGACACAGACGTGTGATGGTGTAAGAAACCACCAATAGGTTATTCAATTTTTTGGCAACTCATTTTGTCATCCACATTGATTATTTGTTGCAGGCCTACAGCTTTTGCAGCACTGTGTCACACACCAGTAGTGACGAAGCTACCTTACACAGCTAGTGAGGACATCAAGGTAGAGGTGATTTACAGACTCCAGAACGTAATGATGGAAGAGAAAATGAGAGTGACGGAAAAAGAGACCAAAAAAATAAGAGTAATATTGCACAATGTTTCCTGGTAGTGACGTGAGGCCCAATATGTGGTCCATTGACCCAAAACTGTCAAAAATTCATTTCTGCTGCTTTAAACTACTTGTTACATCACAAGAAAATAACATCATGAAAAAGTACATCATGGATCCCCTTTGATTGTGATATACAATGCTGTCTTACTGCATCAAAAAGACCTCTGATCAAAGCTTTTTCGTTCTTTGCATGGACTATAAATGATGGGATCATAATGTTTCTATTGAAGGAATTTGTACAACAAATTCCTTTAACTACTATGAAAAGTGTGATTATACGTTTCAGTGACAAGCCTCTGCCATTCTTGAATGATCCCTTATACTTCATGCCACATTTATGAGGAAACATTTGATATCAGCTGATTGGAATTTTCAGTGGCTAGGTTCTCTATGAATAGTTTTTTTTTTTCCCCAAATTTGATAGACAGGGCTTGGCCATGACAATCAAATGCCTGGCTTGCTGCATCTAGCGCCAGTACTGGGTGATGCACTACATCTTACAGTTCCTGAACATTTTGGACATGTGTGAACATAATTTTGATTCCTCTATGACCTGATATCCCCTTGACATCCCTTAAACGTTTGGTGAAACTCAGTAGTTGAACTCAGAGCAATGTGTAATACTAATGGATTGAACTTGCATTGTTTAAAAAGGACTCATGGTATTGAAACTAAACCGACATATAGCCTTAAGAAAACCACCTGTCAGTGATTCTAATTGAATGAGAAAAGGATTCAAATTGCTAGGGAGGATAAAGACTGAATTTTGGAACAGGTCGTATGGTCTGATGAACGCAGATTTACACTGTTCCAGAGTGGCGGGAGCATCAGCTGTCCTTTCATGATGATCAGTCCCAACTCTGCAGCCTGTGAGGCCAGTACTATGATCGGGAGTTGCTTCAGTTGGTCCGGCCTGCGTTCTGCAAAGTTGCATGCAGAACCCAGAATATGCTTAATGATAAGGATTTTCCATCGACACAATTTATATTCCTGACTCCAAGTAGGTTCTCCTATGAATCCACCATCTTTGTGGATGGGGGAACAAAAAAACAAAAAACAAAAAAAAAATGCAACTCTAGATGACATTGCTTATGGGGACACCATTACAGATGCATACTGTAATCAAAGATAGATTACAGTTTAAATCTGTGAATCCTGTTTTCTGCAGCGCTTTGGGGAAACAGTTCCAACAGCCGACAACTAACTTGTAAAACATTAAAAGTTCTGTTGTTGTTACATAGTACAGGAAGGTGGTCTCCTCCATGGACCACTGCTGCTTGATTTTGGTATCTGTTCTCTCTCAACTCCTTTTCATTATTTTTGCATCTAACAGAGCAAGGTTCGAATACCAGCATAGCACCAGTTTTCCTGAATCCGAATGGGTGCTTTCTTCACAGCCAGTGGCTGAAAAGCAAGTTTAGCACTAGCTCCAAACTAGCACTGGGACTGCTTTGGTGAAAAAGCCCTAAAAGTGGGGACAGGAAGTTTCACCTTCAGGACGACAGCGACAGGACTGGCACTCTTAGTGTTGATTTGCTCTCCCTGACAACATGCAATCACATTAGTACTAAAAAAATGAATATATGCTGCCACTTGCATGCATTGTGCATTCTTCTATCATCTTATTCTAATGCATGCTAAACCTTGAACCGACACACGCATGCAAAAGTGGCTTAAACATCCCAGGAGGTGAGAGAACGACTGAGGAATGTGACAGAACACTGCCTGCTGCTGCTTTTCTCCTTTTCTTTTCATGGCAAAGCATGACAACTCCTCCATTCAGAACAGAGGAGAAGACGAGGAGGCAAAGCACAGGCATGGAGACACAAAGAATCTCATTAGAGGGAGCCACAGCAGGGTGCTGGTACAATATGGCAGCACCATTAGCAGCAACTGCAGCTCCAAATCTCTTTAATAAAAGACGTATTCAGTGGCAGCAGCACTGACAGCATGGAGAAAAATCTGACTAAGTGGGCAAAAAAAAAAAAAGGGAGTGAGGGAAAAGGGAGAGGTATAAAAGAGATCCAGAGAGGGACAGGCTGCAGGGAAAACTCAAATTGCAATGACATCGGACTACTATTATGGCTCAGACGTGAGATTATAAAGATTACCTGCACAGTAAGTAATCTTAAATTGAAAAAAAGAAAAGCTGTGGTCTAAATCTGTCGTCCTGGAAAACGGCTCATTTCCTTCTATATTGTAACTAAACTGGAAGAGTACCAGACTTAGCATAATTTAACTGGCAAATCACAGCCATCTCCCTAATTTATAAGTCCTGTGTGGTAACTGTTACATAAGATTTATTGAACCGTTTAACAATTTAAGTGCAAGTGAGTTTCATTTTAAGATATCAGAATAAGAGCATGAAAAAGGGAATCGGATAAAAGCACCTGATACCCAGAGGAGACATGAAAGCGAACAAAGGAAGACACAGATGGAGAGGACAAAGATCGGGCGAGCAAGGACACAGCAAGGAGGAGTCAGGAGTGTGGATGGGTGGTAGCTGTAAAAGACAGAAGATAGAGGCATCAAAATGTTGAGGACAGCCTGATAACTTGTCAGGTCTGGATCTGCTGGTCCTTAATATTAAGAGCAGTCATCTGTTGGATCCAAAGCCAACCATAAATAATACAGGTCCCACCCATGTATGCCAGCATGTTAAATTATTCATTCACAACCACAAACTTGCATCAGAGCACACTGTGGGGTGCAGACACATTTGCCTGCTTAGAAAGACTTCCCAACATGTGTGTGTTCACATAAAAGAAGTGCACACAATGAGAATACCCCACACACGTTCACGCAGTCACAAAGAGGTTCTTGATGCAGAACTGTGGATGCATTTCACATTTCACACAAAGGTGGTTTAATCATTCGATACTACGCTGAAAATGTCAATGTACAGAATGAAAAAAATAACTAAATAAAAACAGATATGCACAATGAATGCTACTTTTCAGGGTGAAAGATGAATAACTACCATAGAAATAAGATGCAAAATTGCCTTTTAGCTATCATTACTCATTCAGCTACAATAGAATAACTCCAGAGACAATATTAACTAGGTCACTGGTTTCTTTTCATAGACTAGATTAAAAAATGTAGCCCAATTGGCTCTAAAGAGACCTGACAGTTGTAAATCTGCACAAAGCAGCTCTATGTTGTATACATTAGCACTCTGCACGTTTGTGAAGCTCCGAGGATGGATGTACACCTGACTCTGAAGCACAAGCCAAAAACACTCTTGTTACTCCACAAATACAAATACACAAGTGTGCTTGTGCAGTCATGAACACATTAAACTACCTTCTGTAGCCAGATTCTCCACCCTCTCCACACGGCACGGCTTGATTAAAGCAGAAAACAGCAACTTAACCACAAAGAAAGCAGGCAAATACCGTCAGCCAAACACTCCATCATCAGGCGGGAAAACATACACAGCAGTTAAACAGAAAATGTGTCTCAAAGAACATACAGGTGTGTTCAAGTGTTTAAGTGCATGTGTCTTCTGTAGAGTGATGTATGAGAACAAAAACATTTAGGCATCGTGTGTGAAGAATCTTTTCACCTGTATGAGAGGACATCAGGTGATGTGATAACAACGATGAGGGTTTTGGAAGGAAGTGAGGCAGACAAGAGGCAGCTCAGAGGAGACTTCCTGCTAATGCAGAGCTAATGTTTGGAGAGTCAGCAGCTGCAAATCCTGCCTGCAGGGAGCAGGGTTCAGGCATCGCTTCAGTAAATTCACAAAAGCCTGACACACTGCATGTGATAAACCTGTGTTCACTCTCACTCCACAAACAGTCACAAAGCCTTAAACAGACATCGCCTTTGCAAAAGCTGGCTGAACAGTACGGCCTTATGTTTAGTACAGATTTTTTAATATTGACCATTTGTAACATACCAATGGCTTGAAATCTGTCCTGGCAATTTGTCGCAACACAAAACAAAAGCCGCTTTCAGGAATAAACAATGCACAGAGAATAGCCTATTCACACAAGCACTGCATGCCAGGAGAATCTCAGTGTGAGATACATATTCCTGATATCCACAAAAGAAATGGAAAGCAATATACCTGTCAGCATAAAAAAACACAAGTATTAAGCAGCGAGCAGCACTCACACTCTCCCACTGTGAACTCACTGGGGAATTATTTGCTGTATTCACAAATTCTGAGGCCTTCTGCACTTAGTTGGATGCAGAGATTTGAGTTTTCACCTTCAGCTTCACTGGAACATGACTGGAAGAAAAGCTTCAGAACTGAAATGGATGTGTGAAAACAGTTGCAGACATACAACCTCCTACATTATGCAGTTGCTCGCTTGCATCTATGGACCATTCCAGAGTAGACCGATATTAGCCCTTTGTTTAGTATGTAGATGATGGTGGACCAGCTGGATCACAAGTAGGAGCGGAACCATCACAATATTCTGAAAACGTTGCCTCTTAAGAGACTGAACGTTGTGAATTTGTCAGGACAATGGGAACTTTTTAGAGAGTTTAACATCTTGATGTTGATATTTTAGTTATTCGCCTAGGATCTTTGCTTTACATGTGTATAAATACAAAGACAATTTAATAGACATTAACATTACAGTGAAAATACTAACTACACCAGACCCACATCTAAAAAGATGTAGGGTCTGAAAATGATCCAAAGGACCTCCACA
>JAOWBL010000018.1:18700711-18712388 GCA_028564865.1 Zenarchopterus dispar
AAGACCAAGTTGAAGGTTAAGTATTTCTTTTAGTACTTCAATAAAAAGGAAAAAGAAATCCACCAAAGTAACAGCTGGAACGTCATTAAAAGTCAGCTTACAGCTTTAAACTATTTTAGTTGTAAGTTCAGGTCTTGTTTGTGGGATCATTTAGACATTTTCACAAGAGTCTATTCAGAGATTTATCTGCATGCTATTAACTGTTGAGGCTGCAGCCAAGATTTTCACTGATGATTACTATGGTGGACTTTAATAGTTACTGCAAAATGTTCAACTTGCATCTTTTGAGGCACTTTCCACGGTGGAAATGGAGGTCTGTTTTAGCATCCTGTTGCATATTTTTTATGAAATTGTATGCTTTTTCCAGCAAACAGATTGAGATAATAATTTGCAAACTTCTGATTGTAAACATCAGCAGAGAAGATGTAGGTAAGATATCCTTCTAATGACCTTTCAAGTGGAGCAAAAGTGCCACTGCACATTGAAACAGCGCATCACTCTCAAGTCAACCAAATCACCCTAAAGTTGTTTTTGGTGCCAAATGGAAGTTTTTATTTGCCTTTTGAGAAATTCTATGAGCCGTTGTCTTCGTTTCCAGGAGCTTACAGACCTCAAACTGCTACTGCCAGAGGTCCGGCCACTCAGCCCCAGAGTCCTGAAGGTCTGTGTGGACCCGCTATGTGAGGTTCTGAAGAACCTTTACAACCTCAACAAAGCCAGGAAAAGGTTCCAGTCCTGTGAATGTCATCATGCCTTCTTTGTCACCCATCTTCCCTTCATGACCTTCATGGCCTGCTGGTCTAACATAAAACTTTTATTGATGTAACTAAAAAAGAAACAAGAGAGCACATTTCAAAACCCCCTACAATTTTCTTACCATCATGGGGTTGGAGTTGAAAGTACTGTGATGCGTCTACTTCAGTGAGCCCACTCTCAGCTGGACAAAGCAGTGTGCATTGTGAATATCGTGTTCTTAAATGTTTCCTGTGTTTTTAACAGGATTTAGCTCTGTGAAGAACTCCAGAAAACACATGGAAGCCTTCACAATCATGTGGAATATAGACTACATGACAAACAGACCACAATTTGTGAAACTGAAGGCTGGTCAGCAGCGTAGGAGCACCACAGGGGACTATACTCTTACCACTCCTCTTCACGCTGCACACCTCAGACTTCCAGTACAACTCCTGTCATCTGCAGAAATACTCAGATGACTCTGCAGTTGTGGGATGCATCAGTGATGGAGAAGTGACCGAGTACAGATTAATGGTTTTATTGTTCCCCACGTGGTGTGGGAATAATCCCCTCATCTTGAACATGAACATGAAGGAGATGGTTCGGGATTGTACAAGCAGCAAGAATAAGTTAAATACTATTTCCATCAAAGGAGAAGAAGTGCAGGTGACAGAGGAGTACAGATACCTCAATGTTCACCTGGACAACAGACTGGACCTGAGATGCAACACTGATGCCGTCTACAAGAATGGTCACAGGAGACTAGATCTTGAGGAAGATTAGGTCCTTAAATGTTTGGAGAGAGAAGTTGCAAGATCCAGGGAAACACTACTGAACCAACTGTTGCCTCACAGCAAGAAGGTTCCTGGTTTGACTCCCGGGGCTGGCAGGAGCCTTTCTGTGTGGAGTTTGTGTGGGTTTTCTCCAGGTACTCTGACTTCCTCCCATGGTCCAAAAACATGTATGTTAGGTTGACTGATGATTCTAAATTGCCCATAGGTGTGAGTGTGGTTGTTTGTCTATGTATGTGGCCCTGTGATGGACTGTTCACCTGTCCTGGTGTACCCCTGCTTATCACCTTAATGAGCTGGGATTGGCTCCAGCAGACTCCCGTCACCCTCTACAGGATTAAAGCAGGTATGAGAAATGGATAGATAGATGAACATTATTGAACCAAGGTGAAGTCAATTGAACGGAATCCCTTCTATCAGTTCCTGTTCACTATCATTAATATAAATGAATTTAAAAAAATGAGGAACTATTATCTGAAAATGTTTCACTCCCCTCATCTACTTTCTGGGTTTTCATTTTCGGAGAGGTAGGCAGCAGCATGGAGGAACCCATGGCTGCTGAGCGTTGGCACATGGACTGAGGAGTTAATTTGTAACTTTATTTTTTTACAATGAGTGTAAACAAAGTCATTCTCACAGCTGACATTCTGTTGGAAGCCAAAATATTTACATGGTGTTAGTTTTTTCTTTTGACTCAAAAACTAGACTGATGAGTATGAACATTCCTTTTTATTTACATTTATCATTCATGTGTGAGCATGAAAAAGAGAATTGTTTCATTCTTCACTTTTTGTCTTTTGCAGATTAGTTCATCTTTAACTAACTAGTGATAAAACTAATAACTTTGACCAGGAGTGTGCAAGCATTTAATTGCCAGTGTATCTGGATCATCCAACAAAAACAACATAAATAACCATGATGGATAAAATCAGATTTAACAATTACACACATAGTTCTCTTATTTATTTTACATGGCCTGTAAACTAATTTATTTTTTCACCACAAAAAGGTGGGGCTAGTTTCTACTGGTTCTGGTGTAACATGTCCACATACTCGTACACTACAGGTCTCCAGGGCCTGTGTATCTGTACCACTTTCTCCTCTTGCGTCTCTATTATCCAGTTACATAACACTCCTGGAGTGACATAATATAAGAAAGGACAGGGCTATCATTTCTGTTAGCTTACACCAGAGGAGGTGTGCGAGGTCAGAAGACAAACTCGGGATAAAATGTAACCAGGAGCAGATATTGCAAATCAGCTTGAACCAGGCTGAACTTTCTCTGTGCAAAGGGTGATAAAAGCAGTCCGCCCACTGCGAACCTCTATTTACAGTACATGCTGGTTTTTTTATTTGTGTGTGTGTGTGTGTGTGTTTTCAATAGAAAGAGACACTGCAGCACATTCCTTGCAGCACTGACAGCTTACATAGTGCTTTGTATCAAGTGCAAAAAGAATTTTGCGTATTTCGCCTTTTTGCAGAGCTGGAACTGTACTTCCCACTTGTGGTTGTCAAAACAGTGTTATTACATAACCAGACAGTACTCCTGGCCAAAGTTGTTTCAGCTTCAGCCAGGACTACACAGTGGAAAAACCTATCAAGTCCAAAATAAACTTTGTGTTCACAAAAGCCAACGTGCTCACTGATAAAAAGTCCAAAAGATGGGCTTCACCAGTGTTTTTCAGCCGTGGTTCTCAGAATTGCATGCAAGGTACTCACATGTTTTAGGTGCTGCTCTGCTCTAACACACCTGATTCAAATGGCTGGATTGCCATCATCTTTTTCACAGGTCTCAGTGGTCCACTGATTTGAGCTCGGTGTGTTAGACGAGAGCGACATCTAAAACTTTACTATAGAAGATATATAAGATTTGAGAAAGAATGCCTGCAAGTAGGACTGTCTAGCTGGTGGTAATATAATATGGAAAAAAAATAAAGTTATGTTTTTCCTGTTATACTTGTGAAAAAGAGAACTTGTTGGAAAGAGGAAAATCAATGCTTTGCATGACATTTATAAAAGACTGATGGTTTGCTCATATTATTTCCAGAAAAAACAGGAGCATTTTCAGATAAATAAATAAATGAATAAATGAGTTGCTCAGTGAATAGTATAAGCTGTAGAAGGAAAATCCATTACCTGTTTAAATACTGAGGTCAAATACACTATGACTGCGTGAGGTGTGTGGGGGTATGCTGCACTTTCAAGATGACTTAACTTTTTTTTTTCTTTGCACAGTTATCACATTGCTACTGATGGTATTTTTCTACAACTGTTGTGGCAGTATATGTTGCCATTATTTTTAAATGCAAAAGTTGACACTACTTTACTTGAGAGTACACTCACGCATATTTTTACTATATCTGCATGAGTCGACGGGTCTGACATAGACGAAAGCAATTCTCTATTTTGAGGTGAGTGGCTGTAACTGTATTCACTATGAGTTGCAACTTGATAATCATTTGAGGTCTCACCAAGTCGACGGCTTGGCTTGGAGAAGTCACCTGTTCAAGTGGCACATGTTGTGTATGAAAAGATCCGTGTATTGATCAGTAAACTGAGCAACAGCTCTTTCTGTGCTGTCAGTGATCCTAGAAAACCTACTTTGTCTTTTAGTAGCCTCTTACACTTCATTGCCAAACGAATCTTACAAATTGCTTAGGTCTTCCTTAACCTGTAACAACTTCCAATCAAAGAGATGGTATGCTTGTATGTGAGTGTGTGCAGCTCAGCCACTGTATGCATGATAAGTTGACCTGAATGAAATAATGCTTGGCTTAAAAAAACAAAAAATAAGTTACTGCACTCAGCACTCTCCAACTCTGCATGCATGTATATAATTATAACTTATCTTCACTTGCGTAACCCTGACTGAAATCTGTCCACACTCTGAAAGCAACATATTCCTGACACATAAAACATGCAGTGGCCAGCTGAGCGGCACTCAATAAAGTTTACATACATTAAGCTTCAAACGAAAAACCCAAAATGAACTAAGAAAAAAAAGACACAGAAAGAGAGAGAGAGAGAGAGAGAGAGAGAGAGAGAGAGAGAGAGAGAGAGAAACTGGAAAAACCTGGCCTTCAACTTCAACCATCCAGAGCTCTCACGCTAAACAGGAGACTGGAGACCCAGTCGCACGCTACTATCAGAGTGACAGCTAAGGTGCTTTAGCCTCTCTCACGCAAGATACTGGGAATCTCAGTCACAGTACACCTTTGCAGATACAAACCACTGAAGAACTGTGAACTGAACTCTGACTTGCTTATATGATAAAAGCATAATTTTACAACCAAGAACAACAGTGAGAAGCAGGATCCAGCTGCATTCAGCAGCAAGGTGGTGTGTCAAATTAAAATAAGTGTTTTTACAACTGATTTGACAAAATATTCTTATTAGTGTTCCTGACTTTCTTTAAAATACAAACATGCATACTTTTAAGCATTTTGATTTGATTAAATAATTATAATTCACAATTCCATTTTGCAAGCAATGCATGTGTGAGAAAGGTCTAACATGTTAGTGAGAAGGTGATGGGTTAATGTGTTCACCTGTGTGAAAGAGGATAGAGGTTAGCGTCCCTATTACCACAAGCCAGCAAAGTCTTTATTTACAAGGAAGTGTTTTGTCATGCTATGAATCAAAAAATCTGAATGAACTGGGCAGAGCTCCAAGTCAAACGAGCTAATGAATAACAAGCACAGTAGACACAGACAGTAAGCCTCACTGATTTAACTTCAAACAAACTCACCACCACAAATTAGTACAACTGTAGGAGGCTGGTGGTGAAGCTGCATTGTTGAACGTGTGAATATAAAAATAAAGGGCTTTAGCTCTTACAAGGTATGACCATAAGGGAGGTAAATGCAATCTAATTTCTAATGCAAAAAAAAAAAAACATGCACACAGTCATAAAAATCTTCAAAGAGCTGCTAGCGATGGTGATGAGAGCATAGCAATGATGTTCACTGGCAAGAGTAGGGGAGACAAACTGAGATAAGTTCAGAAGTGCGTTTACGACACTGATTTGCTGCCAGTTTTAAAGCCTAATTCAACAATTCAATGAAGACACAAATTTAAAAGGTCTTTCCTGCATCTAAAACTTGAATGGCTTTTAAAACACACTGAAACACGCAGGCGCTGCTGTGTAGGAAAGAGTGCTGGTTCATCACCAAACTGGGAAGCTCTCTGTCTGAATACATGAAGTTGTGTGAACTGTTAGATCAACAAATCCAGGACTTTGCTCTTTTAGGTTTAATGATTATTGAAGCAGGGATTTATAGTAAAACTAAGCTGGATATGATTTTACTTCACAGACACAGGTAGCATGCTTGCAAGAGAACAGTTTTCGTAATGACATAGTTTGCAGCTGCTCATCCAAAAATGCTGGTTTATGCCGGTCTGATGGAATTTGCCCGTGCTCCGGTGGGCCCATGCCTCATCCACAAAAGCAGTCAGTTGCTAAACTCCCATTCTACTCTCCCAGAAAGATCAATGGCTGATATTCAGAAACCATTCCTGGAATCTGTGATCTTGTATAAGCAATAGCCCGCCCTCCTTTCCCTTCTTTGTGGCCAGGGGCTTCTTGGGAGCATGGCATTGCGTGTGAAAGGACCAGCCCTGCCCAAGCCACTCAGCACTTTGGCCCCATGCAATTTGGGCATTAGCTCCCTGGCCACCAGCCTGAAAGCTCGAGATTAAAATAAAAACTCAAAAGGTAAACATTGCTTCCACAATTGATATCACGTTGGCCTTCCGAGCACAGTGGGACAACGTGGCTTCCTGTCGGGGAGGGGGTGTCGGTTTCCTGTGCTGCCCAGGAACGAAAGAGGGCAGGGAGATGGAGTGAGAGAGAAAGGGAGAGAGAGACAGAGAGAGAGGAAGAGAGAGAGAGCACAGGAGGGCATAGAGGCACGACAGCCAGACTATGCACAACCTTCTCTTTAGGAGGAGACACAGAGAGGGAGGGGGAATGTTTATTGATTTTAGTCACACACATATTCTAAAGAGGAACTTCGGTACAAGCAGTTAGCACGCTATGGGAATCTTATGGGGGGAGTCATTGTTTGGTCCCAAGCTTGAGTTTCCCTATATGATCTGCAGCAATGACACATGGGGAATTACAGAGACGTGGTTGGCAAGTTAGGAGTCTGACTGACTTATTCATTAAACGAATTAGGAGGGGGAGAACAGATTAGTTTCCTATTGTGTACGTTTCATTTTCCATGCACTGAAGGTCATTTTTACTGCATTGCTATAGGATATTACAAAGAATACATTAGCCACTTCTGTGACCTCTGACTCCTCCATTGTTTGGTGATCTGAACGTGAAAGTGAACCGGCTCGAACATAGTCCCACAGAGGCTACAGAGCTGTCCAAACAGACTTCCTTCTGACTGGATGTTAACTACAGGAAATGCTTTTTTTAACTTATCTCATCAGGAAGGTTAAGATACAAATTTTGTTTCATTTTTACAACTGCATGCCCTACTTGGGACCGGATAATGCAGAGGTGTGTCTCATTATCAACAATAGTAAAAGCAGCAAAACTACGATTACAAATAACCATATTTTATTAGACTTTTATTTTACCACGTTTGGATTTAAGTAGGTCTTTGCACTCAACATAATGATATCTGCCATTAAAAATTTACATACATATACATATGTAACTAAATTTGAGATTTTATTACTAGCTATAAAAGAATAATTATTTTTTTTAAAAATACAGAAAGCAGAATATTGACTTTGAAAGTATTAGTTTCCATTAGTCTCAAATCAACAATATTTAAAGAACTTCTCAAATGAATTTTCACACATGCTCAGTTAAAACAGGGGTCACATATCAATCATCATGACACAGGACAAGACACATGCACGCTAACATTGTAAACAATGGAATCGCACGCTACTACAGAGCAGCAGTTCACAGTTCCTGTCCCTTCACAGTCTAAACTGCAACATAAACAATAACAGAGGTTTCACAATGGCAGAATGTTTTGGCTAGGACCTCTGTGTTAGCCTGCATTCCTGTTACTTTGTCATTCATTTATTTGTACTAGTGGAGAGGTTGGTAAAACAAATGAAACAGCGTTTAAACAAAACCTCAAATTACTTTTTTTTTTATTACTCTGAAATTGTTTTTTCTCTACAGATGAGCAGCGACTGAAGCAAAGTGATGAGTGCAGAGTGCTGATGCATTGACGGTTAGGTTGTTTGTTTTAATGAAATCCACAGACATGTCTGCAGAGACGTAAATATCCACTGATTCAAATACTGATTTGTGTGGTACATTTATATGTATCAGACTTGGTTTGAACTGATCAAAACAAATCCACAGTTCACCCTTCCACAAATCAAGATCCATAAATGACACAACATGGTATTATTTTTTGTTCAGGCTTAATCAGCCTATGATATGCTGAGTTTAAAATGTAAAGGTGTTTAAATATCTGCTCCTGATGCCATTAGAACACTTAACTCGTATTTTAGCATCAGTAAGTAAGTATGCATCATGGACCCAAGCTCCTCCCCATCCACTTCCTTCAGTGCATTCAATGTTTCTGCAATTTTCAGCAAAGTAAAATGTCTTACAGATGATTAATAGCACAAAGAATCACATTCACTTCATTTTTTTCACAGACTCTAGGAAATCTGAGGTGTACAATTAAGTGCATTCATTATGTAACATCTGTAGTATCTTTCTTCTAGTTCAACATAATTTCAAACAGTTGAGTCCTGTTTAAACTGAAGAGATAATAAGTTTGCATTTTTTGATTTCTTATAACTTGGTAAAATAACATTCTACTAAGCTATCTCCTTATAAAAAATAGTTGTGATATTAATCATTTAGAAAGTCATAATCATAATGTCAGTATTTGGTCACCGTGGCTCCGCCCACAGAAGATGAAGGCTGAGATGATTAAACTCCAGGTCAAGTGTGTGCTTACCTCTGTGTTGGATGGGGATGGGAGCTCTGCTGGATGAGAGCAGTCATTTGTAGCATGAGAGGGAGTTATTCTGTTACTCAGATTATGGTGTCCTGCAGATATGAACCCAGCTTGTGTTGCAGCCCCTTGACCAGACCTGGGCTTGTCATCTGTGCTCTGGATATTTGAGAACTTCAGTTCCTTGATACCCATGCTACTAGAAAAAATAAAAAATCTCCCCTTAGCAGGGAATCACACTGCACTGTGCAAATCAACTAGGGATGCTCCAATACTGTTTCTTTCTTTCCGTTACTGATTCTTGTAGGTTGGGCCTTGTGTGTTAATCAATATTGAGTACTGATCTGATATCAATGTACTCATTAAGGAAATGATTTATTTTACAAACAAATTAAACAACCAATTTTAAGTTACGTTCAACTAAAAATACCACATTTTAATTTTATCTTTTACTTATCAAGGTGAACTATTTTTTAACAAGTGTTAAAAAATATGGCTGAGACTGTACTTTAATTGATTTTAAAGTACAGCAACAAATTTATAAAATAAAGATGCACGTATATTTTAACATTTATAATTCATTTAAATTCATTTAACATTTAACACACATACATATATAAATATATAAATGTTAAATGATATAAAATTATATATATATATATATATATATATATATATATATATATGACAATATACTAAATATTAGGGACTCTGGTGACCTGAGAGGTGTAACAAAAACAAATATACTTTATTGACTGGTTAAAGTGCTTTGAGAGCAAGAAGGAAAAGTTGCTTATGACCTTATACACAATGGTTGACAGATTGTGTTGAAAACTAGGTAATTAATTTGCAATAACTTCTTGCAGTGCCGTGATAAGAGCAGGAGATGCTTTCATCTTTGTTCATGGCTTTGAGGACATGTAAACACAGGGGGTGTGAAAGCCAGTTTGTTTTTAAAGTTTATGAACATTGAAGAATTTTTGTTTGAATAATGTTTGTGTGTTTATGTGTGTGTGTGTGTGGGTGGGTCTTTGTGTGTGTGTGTGTGTGTGTGTGTGTGTGTGTGTTTGTGTATGTGTGTGCGTGTTTGTGTGTTTGTGTGTGTGTGTTTGTGTGTGTGGGTGTGAGTGTGCGGGTGGGTGGGTGTTTGTGTGTCTGGGTGTGGGTGTACCTTTTCATTATGCAGATGACATATCATCAAGATCATAGAAGCATAACCATTCAGATTTGAGTTGTTTTTTTTTATCGTTAGTTTTATTCCTCATATCACTTCAAATAACTGTTATCAGTATCTGCCAGGTGTGTTAATTAGTTTGCCAGGTAAGCTTAACTGGAAGGAAAATCACTTTAAGAGGCTGGCCCACATTATGAAGTAAGTAACATTCTCAAGCAAAATAGTGAGGGTGAAAAGTTTGAGAGTGTGAAATACACAGCGAAAGGCATGAAAACAAGGGGTTTTTGAAGAAAACTGCAAAAAGATTCAGAACACAGATGTAGAGGCACAACACACCACGCCAGCCTGCAAAGAGCATTACCGACGCCTTAGTTGATACAGGCATAAAAGGAGAGAAATTATGAGGCCAGCCTCATTCCCATGTCCTAATTCCACAGAGGACCCGTGGGGCATCCTAAAAAGACCTGAGGGCGGGTGGCATTATAAAAAAAACACAGGAGACTGGGGAGCCAATCCAAGCTTCTTCAAATGCCACGCAGGCAGAAACTACACTTGGACTCACAGGTTCAGTGAATAGCAGAATTGTAAAAGTAATGTCAAAGGAGACCTCATATATCAATATGTAAGATGAACTGTAAGAATTATTTTAGTTGAAATTGCTCTTATTTTTAAATCTGTCCATGCAACCTGCAGAAAATAACGGATTTTAGTTTATTATAACTCATTTTATATTTTCAAATTGTCCTGGAATTTCATTTGCAGGCTTCTCAATTATGAAGAAAAAAAGTTACAATCACAATTATTTTGGCCAACTTTAAAATCAAGATCATTTAAAATGATTAAATTGCAGACTAAATTACATTTATAAATACAGATGAGTGAAGTCAACATAGTAAAGGCTGATATAGATTCTCAAATAATCCCTTAAACGTTTTTGGCTAGAAACGTCGGTCTGACATCAATGTTACTTGTGAGTCACTCACCCATGACGAAGTGGAGTTTATGCATGAACTGTGCATGTCATCCTGGACACAAGACAGAATATTGGGTTAAACATTTATAGTTTTTTTTCAGTTGCATTATTTTTGTGATCACTGGGAACCATGATTGAACTCATAATTAAAATGTGATCAGCTGCTCAGCCCTATCAAGAAATCATTTTAGCTTCTTTCTTGCAGTTATGTAATTATTGGGTGATTTTTCAAAATCTTTAATTGCACTGACTGTTTCTGAAGAACAACCTAAAATGATGTGTGCATAATAATTTCAAACCACAAAATCTGCTAGGGAAAGTAGATGAGAGAGCTGAGGTAGCATGTGTCTCCTTTCTTACCTGAAAGTCACTTCAGGAACAGGACACCTGACTCCACTGTGGTTGGGCTGTCTAAGAGAGACGGTTTGACATTTTCACATTAAACATGTGTAATGAACACTCAACGCTAACTACTGCCCATGCAGTATTCATGTGATTCCAATTATTTGCAGCTCCATTTTTATCTGCAGTTATCCATCCAACCATTTTCTATACCTGCTTTGATCCTTTTACAGGGTCACGGGGGTCTGCTGGAGCCAGGCCCAACTCATCACAGGCAATAGGCAGGGGTACACCCTGGACAGGTCGCCAGTCCATCACAGTCTGCAGTTATCTTTCTGCTTAATTTATATTTCTAATACATTTTTCTCATTCTGCCTTTTGAAAATTATTTTATTGTGTACTGTTACTTTTTTAAATGGGCTCTATTTTGTTTGACATTCAGCGTGGACAGCAGAGAAAGAATTTGATTATACAGAAAAACTTGCTTCCTCCTTGTGCTTGTCGAAATAAACTTTGAATACTGAAAGAAAATTGAAATAATGAACATGTGGCACCTCTTCTTGTTAAAGCTGACACCAACACCCACTGCAAACCTGTGGTTCAAATATACATGACAATATACTAGATATCAGGGAGTCTGATGACCTGAGAGGTGTAACAAAAACAAATATACTTTATTGACTGGTTAAAGTGCTTTGAGAGCAAGAAGGAAAAGTTG